>JACDJE010000241.1:1387291-1452910 GCA_016647715.1 Pavo muticus
TTTTTTTTTATAACAACTGAATTGTAGTTTCTTAACAACCTGTTGTTTCCTATCCCAATGTACATTCTTATGTTTCAAGTGAGCCTCACCCCTTCCTTTAAGCTGCATATTTTCTATTTTAAGATTTCCTGTTCAAGCTAAAGGGCAAAGATCTTTTAAATATCAGCATGAAGCTGGGATTACTTGCAGTGTGTAAAAGGTAGCAAGCTTCTAGCCTTGGTCTGGCTGTCGCGCATTCTCCTTATCAGAAAAAGTGAGGTCCCAAGTTCAATGTCTTTGACTCTCTCCTGATGTGTGGGACTAAAGTCCTGGCAGTGCAGGCAGCCAGGCGGGAGACAGCGGAGTAATCATGTCTGCACTTGATGGCCAATATTGTTAAAATGACTGGCAGCAGACGCGCAGACTTCTGTCTTCAGGGTGTTTCCTGCCTTTACTGTCTCCCTGTGGCTTTTATTTGCATATGTCTACTCTGCCTCATTTTCTCCCTGACATCTACACTTGCCCTTGTCTGTGAGCATGAGCACTCAGAGTGACAGATGGCTCTGGAGGGAAGGAGAGCAGTGGCTTCACCACGTGCTTGAGCAAGAGCTGAAGCATGCAGTCCTTGTCTGTGCCTCCCTGGTTGCACTGGACCCAGTCCAACAAAAACCTCAAGCCCAAGCTTTAAACTCAACTCTCAACTCAACTGAACCCTCAGTGCAAGCTTCTACTCAACTCTCAGCAACATCCATTTAACAGCAGCTCCAGCATTTAACATTTGTCAGGGGTCTCGCCTGCTCTCTGCCAGATGCATAGATACGATATGGCAAAGCAGAAAGCAGCTCATGGCAAAGGCCAGGACACCTGCCTGGGTGGAAGTCTCTTGTTCTTCTAACTTCAGACTCATTACTGAGGTCTCACCAGGCTTTCCCTTGTCAACAGTTGCCCTAATCCAATTAGGATCACATTAAATGCTCTGGGGAAGTAGGGCAGCCCACAAGTTGCTCAACCTGAAAGACTCAGTGCTGCTGCTGAAACATTATTCTGATGCTGACACCCATCTCTGGAAAATATGGCTAAAGATGCTGTAAGAGGGAGAAGATAGTTATGGGCCACTGCTGCTGAAAAACGTTTCTAGCAGAACTTAATTTTGGACGGAAATAGATTTTATTTTCTGTAACAGGATTTTTTAAAATATATATATATATTTTTTAATAAAATCCTCGCACTTCAAATGGTAGAAAAGTTATTTCCATTACTTTTTCCTTTGTGGAAAGGTGAGAAGAAAGAGGTGGGAGGAGGGAAGAAATGGGAAAACAATAGTGAATTCATTCCCAGCTCACGGTCTGCCCGTGGTGCCAAACACTGCCAGAACTCACCTCTTTGGCGCCACAAAAATGCAAGTGCAGAAATGCAAGGATGGCCAGTTATAAAAGGTGGTTGGAGCAGGGTCTCGTGTGATTGGAGAGGTGCCAGCATCCTGCTCTCCCAGGCATCAGTGCTGAAATGCCCAGGCAGCCTAGCCCTGACCCCAGCCTGCCTCAGAAGGGTGCTGTCACCCAGGACAGGTGATGGAGGCTGTGCTGATGAGAGCTGCAGCAGGGCCAGCCCAGCCCTGACACACAAAGCAAGCCTGCCAGCGCTGGCTGAAGCCCTCACAGCCCAGCTGGCTCAGGTCTGACCAGGTCTGGCCGAACCCGCAGTCGGCTAGTTTGTTTCAGAGAGCTCCTTTTCTCCTTTGCTGCTGAATTTTTCTTCCAAGGAAGGTACAGGGCTTTATTTGTGGTGGTGTTATTGATTTATCATTTAAAAAGCAGGCAACTCCCTTCTCTATACCTCTTTAAAATTCCTGTGCAAGTCTTCATGATGTCACACTTGTTACTATTAATAGTGTTAATCACACGGGAGCACAGGGTCAATTTTTGTTTCCTTTTAAATAAAAATTATTTTAAAAATGGCTCGACTCTCAACAATGCTTTCCCTTGGTCAGAGAGAGAAAAAAAGAATTTAAAATTCTGGAAAATTTCTGGAGGTTCATTCTTTGCTTTTAAGGACATATCCTGAATCTTGGTAGTAAAGTTTAGAATTTGCCTTTCTCAGGAAACTAAATAATGTGTGTGCCGAAGCTCCAGGTAAATATGCAGGTGAGTGTCAAATGCTCGAACTTCCAGTGACCTTCCAGCCCAAGGTCATTTCAACACGAGCTTCCAAGCAATGACAGGTGCCCTTCTGTTTTCTCCCCAAGCTACAGCTGCAGATCAGGAGGCAAAAAGTAAAGAGAGAGGTGACCCTCTTTCTGGCCATGCTCTGCTAGGTAGTTCAGATCTATACCTGCCCCTGAATGCCAAGGTAAAGTGGGTGTCATGGCTGGAAACCATGCGACGCGCTGCCACCAAGGCCCAGGGAGCCTCCAAGGGGACAGCAGAGCCTCCTGATGCTGAGTGTGCTGAAAGAAACAGATATGCTGAGGTAAAAGTGGCTCTCCAGCAGACGCTGGGAGATGATAAGGAATGTCAGTAGATCATTTATTTTCATTTATGGTTCAGGTCTATCTAAGCATGCTGATAAGGTCATTGTTTCCTTTGAGTCATTGTCATCAAGCTATATTTGTAGGTTTACATGATTAAGCAGCAGGGGAATCTGGCTTTATCTTAATTTGTATTTTTATGGTCACGTCTTCCTTGTATTTGCCTGTTTCTGTCTGTGCCCAGGAAACAGGGGAACTGAAAGCTCTGATCAGCACAGTGGCGACATCCTGAAGTGGTATGATCCAGGGCAGTTGTGAAAACCTGCTGCAGAACCAGGGTCTGAACTGACATGTCCTGAATACTAGTCGGGTGCTACAAGCACAGTATGATTATTCCAGCTCCTGGCTGGTTAAAAAAATACAGAGATCCCACTTTCTCTTTGACTCGTGCTTGATTAGTGAGATTAATGGACTTCATCGTCTTATGACAGACATGAGTCTGACTGTCTTCCATGGTTACCTCTAAGTGCCTTGTGGAATATATCCTAGATGACTGAGTCAGGGCCATAAACGTTTATTTCCCTGATGGACTCCAGAACAATCAATTAAGTCTTTATTAAAATCATTCGCAAGAGAATCCTTCACATAAAGCAGGACCAGCAAAGACTTGTCTTCCTTGGCATCTCCTCTGCTGATTGGGAGACTCTGACCACAGTTTCTACATGCTTGGACAAGCCACTCTGAGTAATTCTGTGGTTCTGGTTAAAGTTTGTCACCAGTCAGTTTAATACTCTTACACATGCAGGAATAATGCAGGAGACTGTGCAATCTTCTGTTTCTGTTCTGTGAGTTTGGATTGCATGCAGTCATTTTTTTTATGAGCTTTCTGTTCTGGTTCATAACAGATTTGCATGTAAAGAGGACTTTCCTCCTGGCATTGCTCAGTGAGGCAGCTCTGGTGATAACAAAGTAAACAAATAAAGTGACGTGACACTTTTCCTGTGTTGCAGGGCTGTTGAAGTCATACGTACATCCAACATTGGGAACAGTGAGGATAAAGGGTAACTTTGGTCTACCTGAGGACTGGCTATCTGAGTGTGTTTTCTGAATGGTGCATGAGGTACACTGCCATTTTGGCAGGGAATTGCTTCTAACTTCTCCAGCAGCAGTTCCCATGCATGTGCCCTGCTGCCCACACCCACCAGGACAATGTGGCGATGTGCAGTGAAGCTGGATGCAAGCAGTGCTGTGCTGCTGGGCAGAAGGGGAGAGCTGATGCCCAAGGCATGTCCCCTCCCTGGGCACATCCCAGGCTCCCTGCTCACCTTCACTGGTGCCATGTTGTCATGCTGGGCTGGAGATGGCTGGCATGGATAGGATGGCAGGTTGCCCAGGATTGTCACCTAATCCCTGCCTGGCCTCTCTGGCTCCACATTGCTACAGTGGCATTTCCTTGTCATTCTGATAAGGCAAAGGACTGGCACCATGCTTCAGCAGTGGCAGAAAGGCAAGCAACTCAGAGTTAAGTTTGCTCTCGTAAACTGAGTGCTCTGGATGCAGCAACTGCCAAGGCATTCCCTTCCTCTAGGATGCAGAACTGAAAGCCAACAATTTGCTTGGAACACCTTCTGACCAAATCTTTGAGGCTAATTCAGGCATCTAAACTGATCTGATTCCACTCTTTATGCAAGTGCCACAGCTGTGTTATTTGATAGCACCAGATAGTCTGGTCCTGGGGCCAGGTGGACCTTAGGAAAATCCTCCTAACCTGCATGTTGCTGCGCTTCTCTGCACACTGCTTGTACAGTCCTTGAGATTTGCATCCTGATAGGCCTTCCTCCATTCTATCCTGGATCTGGGCAGTGATTCCTGTGCGCATAACTGACCTTTATAGAGGTGAACAGTTATGAAACTCATTTTCAAAGTAAGGAAGAGAGCTGAGTAAAACCCACAGGCTACAGTTTGCCACGAGTTCTGAGATGCAGATGAAGGAGAGTTTGTTCTAATGACCTCTCTTCACTACTCCTCCCACACAGGCAGGAGAAGTTTTGTTTTGTTTGCTCTATAGTTATTTTATTTAGTAAATGAAGTGATTAAAAAATGACTGGGGAGTGTTTCCTAGTAGAAAGCAAAAGGACTATTAAAAAAAAAAGCCACTTTCAGCCAACCTCGAGTGTTTTTAAGGACAAAGCAATTTTCAACAGTCTGTCAGGAAGGCTTTGGTGGCAGAGCGCTGAGGCTGGAGGCCACGTGGGCAGCACAGTGTGAGAGCTGCCGCAGGTCCCTGCCTTGCTCTGTGCAGACCCTTCCTCCCCAGGCTTAGTGCTGGGTCCTTCCTTTGGCATGGCTCCGATGGAGAGCTTTCTACTTCCCATCATCTGTCTGCTTCTCTTCATGCAGGCTTTTTGGGCTTCATAGAGCACCAGGAAAGTTCCCAACCTCAGACATCCCACTTCAAGATGTCTGAAACTGTTTCATGGCAAGAAGCTAACTTTTCAGCTGGTCTGGCTCATAATTCCTACTTTATGCAGTGAGGGGCAAAAAGAGTAAAATCTATGCATGGGCAAATTTTGGGCAGAAGTGTAATAGCAAGGGCTGCTCCTCTGGTGGGGAAGCACCAGGAAAGCCTCTCTCCATGCTCTCTCCATGCTCCATGCTCTCCATGTGAAGGAGCAGTATTGCTGGCCGGCGGATTGTGGAGCTGTGCCTGGTACCTGCTTGACTGCTAATTGCCAGCTTAATGCTTCGTTTGTGCCACAGCTGGGAGGGAGCCAACTGACACAGCCTTGCAGAAGAGACCGTGGTGTGTTCAACCGGCTTAATGACTGTGTAATTACAAGCCTCCCTAAACGCTCTTCCACAATTAGAGCTCATCACATCCTCGCGGCCTGACAGGATTTTAAGAATGTAATTAGAGGCTGGCAGCACCGCTTGTGTTTATCTAGGTGCGGGGAGGAGGAGGTGAAATTAACACAAACCAACGATGGGGAACCCTCTCCACCAGCCTCTCGCTCCTCTCTCTGCAAGCAGATCTGGGCTGCTCCTTCTGTTCTGGCTCACAGCACACCACGGCCATGGGAAACCTCGCTCGTGTGCCCAGCTCAGCCTGGAAACCATGCCCAGGTCTGCAAGGCCAGCCCTCGCCCAGCACACACCCCACGAGGCACACGCGTCCTGCCCCACATGCGGCAGGGCTCAGTGAGATGCAGAGGGCGAGCTCTGCGTGAAGATTCTGCTTCTGACCATGCGCACAGAGCAGAAATTTATAATATATGCTATATAAACTATGTGTAATCTATGCTTTTCTGATTGTTTATGTATCCAAAATATATATATATTACATTATATGTATTCCTGATTGTTTCTGGTAGTTAAAACAAAAATGTTGTTAGTAACAGCTTACAACAACAGTTCTCTTCTGTTTTATTCATATTCCCTCTGCATCTTCCTTGGTCCCGTTTCAAAGCTTTTTCACTTGTCTTCTGTCATCCCTCAAGTTCTGATTCATTTGGAGACAAAATCGTTTAAGCCTCTGAGTGTAACCCTGTTCCTTTCACTGGAGACACGTAGGGTGCCACTCCCAGTCTCACACAAGTATTGTTCCCTCACTGCGATCCAAAATAGTTTATTCACATGGTGGAAAATTATGAAACTCTCCACTAAAAATGTTTTTTGGAAGACCTGTATGCTAGATCTGCTCATTACAGAGTGCCGTGTCTTTCAGCTAGCCACTCATCATGCTTTGCACAGCCTGCAGAAGCCTGCTTATTGCCAAATTTCCATATTCCTTCCCGCTCCTGTGTAAAACAGCTCTTCCTTATTTAACCTGACATGAAATTTCCAGCTGCTGTTAAAGGATGAATTTCACCTTGGAAGCCCTGTGCAAGTCTTGCAAGAGAGATGCTGTTACTTCTAATTAACCAGCTGGAGGAAGTCAGCTATATTCTTTGTTTTTTCTTTTTCCTTTTTTTTTTTCTTTTTTTTTAAATTCACTTTTCTCCCTCACCTGCACAGATATGTGCCACAACTCTGGTCATTCATTATGCTTACTTAAAAGGTGTAGCATTCACTATGTTTCTCATTCTCTCCTTAACTGGATTGGGCATATGCATATGTGGTATCCAGATAAGCAGGAAGTTAGCTAGTAAGCACATGAAGTTAATTCAGTGTGAATAAAGGTGAACATCAGCACCTAATCTAGAATGATGCAAGCAAACAGTGACCATGAGCTGAACTTGAAGGGTATCTGCAGCTACAACTAGCTGACTCTTTATTTTGGTGCTCATGACTTGGCTGTAAACCAGCTCATGTGAGATCGTATCAGAGGGGCATTACCTGGCCACTTCCTCCTTTCTGGGACATCAGAGGCATCTTCCCCAGCACTGAAGCTGCACTACTGCAAAGGTGGCACAGGTCAGAGAAGTTCCCTGTCCTTCGGAGCAACCCAGCAGCATGTCCTAAGTGCTGTACCAATCTCCAGTTGGAGGAAACATGACTAAAGATTGTAGAGCATGAGAGTGCTGAGCCACCCCCATCTTGTACATTTGAAACCACATGAAAGTAAGAATCCCCCATGTAAGGGTACTGAATCATCTAAATAACAGTGAAGTGTCTGATTCCACCAGAGAGGAGAGGATGCTGTCCTGATGAACACTTCACAGGCCTGGAGGTAACACTCAATGCTTAACTGAAAAAGTTCTCACTTTCTCCAGCTGACACCCAGGTCCTTCACTGAAGTCTGCTAGGTTGCTGGGTGAACAGCACAGCTTTGATGAGCTCCTGCATACTTCTGCAGGAGTTTGTTGCTTACCCCATGCTCAGAGATATTGTCATCACCAGGTGAAACTGCACAGGATGCTTGATACTCACCCCTCGTGTACCACCAGTGCATACACACAGCAAGTGAGATACCCCTTCTAGGGTGCTTTAGAGTAAATCCTTACTCCTTGCAAACCTCTCTGCATACACAGGTGCTTTGTCACTGTGTGGAATCGGCATTACAAAAAGGCCAGTTTATGCCAGCAAATGAACATGAGACAAAATGGAGTATTATTGCTTGGGGGAAAAAAAAAAAAAAAAGCAGTGGTGGCTGGTATGGGGAACCTGCCCTGGTGAGCACTGGTTGTGGGGTTTCCCTCTGCTCTGAACACAGCCCTTGCACTTCTGCTGAGAAGATCTGTCAGTATTTGAATTGTGTGCTTTTTGTGTCTGTTCAGTGAGATGTCCTGAGCTTCAGAGCAATTGTCACTGATGACAGGCAACTGCTCCTATTTGTTTCAGCTTCACTGCTGTTGAAGTTCAAGGGAAACATGACAGTCTGCCTCTTGCTCTTCATTTGACCTGGAGGTTGGTCACTCTTCTGATCTGTTCCTGAACTAGACTGGATTTGTTATGAACTCAGAAAGGAGAAAGGTATTTATGAACTGTGCTAAACACCAAGATGTTTTTGAGTTTTAAAGAGAGAGCGTAGCTGTACATTTCATAAGCTGAAAGAAATTTTGGAGTGGTGATCCTCTGCAGGAGGGAGCAAATGTGATCTGAAATCATTATTGGTACTGTTGAAAGTGCAGAGGTTGAAATGTCTCCTGCAGTTCAGAGTGATCCAGAGCTGCTCTACTTTATGCTCAGGCTTTTCAGGAAGGCACTGCAGCTGTAATGAGCCATGGCATTGTGTGCTGCAGGGTCTCTTGGCTCACCTGAAAGGAGACCTACAGAGTCCTGTTACTGCAGCAGGAAATCCCTCACTTAACTCTTGTCAAATGCTTAAGACCCTCAGATCTACCTCTGAAAAAGCTACATGGGCTGGATCAAGCCTTAAGGAATGGGACCCCAAGCCTTTATAGTAGGAGGAAGCACTCTCCATAGGAGCTAAGTCTTTTCCCCCTGCCTTCTTTTCTCACCATATCAGCCACTTCCTATGTAGTCTCCAGGAATGCAAATAATCAGCCATTTTCCTACCAAAAAACATCTACAGTGTGATGAGGTGAGGTGCTGGTCTCAGCTATGCCAGGAACTGGTGAAGCAGAGACAGAAGTTTCTGTAAATCTTGACCAGGGCAGTAAAAATAAAGCTTATTCTAAGGTTTCAGTCAAATTCCTTGCTTTCCTACTTCCAGAAATCTTATTTGGGGCATACCTGGGCTGTGAAAATCCCTTGTTTATCCCCACAGAAATTCACTAGCAGAGGAGTCGTATTTAAGGTGACTAACTGAGAATTAGGCTGCTCTCTTTCATTTACTGCTTTTTGTTGTCTAATGAGAGCCTGACATTGTATTCATCATCATTATTAGAATTAGGGTTTTTCTACTTGCTTTGTTTATTTGTATTTTTAATCTTTAAGACATTAAGGATGTCAAAGCTGCCTCCCCCTCCTCACACAGAGGCTCCGTTGAAGGATCTCTGAAAGGTTAGAGGAGTAATTATTGTGAGCCCTTAATGCTGTAATTGAAGGTGTTGAATTTTCAACAAAGCCTGCTTTTATTAAGCTTGTGAATTAGCCTTGACATTAAATAGTTGTTAACAACAAACAAAACGAGTTCCTTTACAGACTTTTTTTTCTTGTGTATGTGTGGATCTGCTCACTCTGAAATGGGTTGGCCACTGCTCCTCTGTGTGGCTTGGCACACCAACTCCAGGAGAAATGGGTAGGGAGGCAACTGAAGCCAAGCAAATCAAAGAAGTGGGAAAAAAGAAGGGAAAGGAAGCCTCTCTACCTCTGTCCTTTGAAAGCAGAACAGAAGGACTGTGCTTGAGAGAATGTGCTCTTCGTAGAGACATGTGTTTGATCCTGGGATGGCTGCAGCTTCCTGCATGAAGCTGGGCCACTGTGGTCAGGGTTGTCTGTGCAGATGGCTCGAGGTGTGTGGCCAGGCTCCTGGTGCCAGCCTGGGGTGGCCAGCTTTGCTCCAGGAAACATGCAGCCATGCCAGATGCAAAGCTAATAGATCCAGCTGAGAAATTCATTGCAAGTTGCAGGGAGAAAAGGACTGGCCTGGATCCCCTGTCTCTTGCTTCGCATGGTTGTTCCTCAGTTATTGAGTTGGGTGGCTTTCCAAACCCACCTTGCTGTTTCCTGAGAGGCAGAGAGAAACCCTGGCGCTCACAGTGGCAAGCACATGCTGCTGACAGGATGTGGGCACAATGCATTACCAGCCTGATGTTCCTGACAGCTTGCCTGATGCTATGACAGAGCCAGAAGGACAAAACCTCTCAGATCGCTCCTGAGACTTCTGTGTATGAGTGGCACAGACACACTACTCATGTCTCAGAGGACAGAGGAAGTGCTTTACTGGGGCTGCAACAATATTTGAAAAAAACCCAAACCAACACTCACCCAAACAACAAAAACCCCTACAACCCAACCCAACAGTGTATTTAAAGAAGGCTTTGGAAGATTGAATCTAGTTCTGAAAATTAGACCTCTGCAGTTGACTGCTCCCGAATGTGAAATCTTTGTCTGTTCTTAGCCTAGCAAACGCACAAGCTGAAATGTTTTCCTCTTTTTAATTTTTATTTATAAAACCCAGTTCATAACAGGATTCATCTGTTCCATCAGGCTTTTTAGTAGCCAGAAGGATTTTTTATTGTTAGCGAGCATGGCTTTACGAGGGTGGAGAATCATCTGGTTTTGTGGCCAGCTGTTGGCCATTGTTAGGGACTATTAAAAAGTCTTTGTACATGTGCCCAGATATGTGTTTGAGGGGCATGTCATTAATCAGCTTCTAACTACGGGAATAACGATGGGACATCTAAGGAAGATGTTTCAAGATTATTAAAAGAGCATTCAGGTGGAATAAGCCATTCATTCTTCTGCATAGTATCTCACAAGTGTCCAGAAGCAATGTACTAACCAACTCCCCCGCCATCAACACTCTTACTAGTCCCTTCATACACGATACTCTCCTTTGAATAGTGTCAGCTGTGTATAAATTGCAGCTGACTTTCCTTGGGACTTTGCCTTTATGAGTTATCGTGACTTGACAAAGGATGGTGTGTCAGCAGAACATGCTTGTAGTCCCTCACAAGCAGTCTTGGTCTTTAAGGAAGGCTTTAGCTGATGTGCTTTTTCTGTCATTTTCTGCAGTGTTTGTGTGCATGCAGTCAACTGGTACAGATGCCGTAGCTTGACTGCATGTCCAAGCAATGACGAAATACAGTTAGTTATTTCTTCACCCATTCACATAACTGTATTCTGGAACACACATAGCTGCAGTGATCTCCACTGACTGGTTTTAGTACAAAGGACCTAAGGTACCTGACAAAGGCTTTACATTCTTTTCCAGTGCAGAGAGGTGCTACTTCTGGCAAGTACTACACAGAAGAGATCCTCAAAGGGGCAGGCACTCAACCCTTCAAATGGTACAGTGTGGTCTCTATCTGGGCTTTCAGTAGCATTTCTGATCCTCAGGATTTGCCCTATTAATATTTAGCAATGAAAGTCCTCACACCACAATGTGCACAGTTCACTCTGATCTTGACTGGCACAAACTTCTCTTAAGCTAAGCTGAAGCTGCCCACTGTTGGGCATTGTTCTGTGGAATTGTGCTTTCTGCCACCCGCAAAATGGCTTGAGTAGATTGGTGCTAGTGGCATCTGAACAAAAGATACTGAAGAACAAGTTCTCAGCAAATTCCAAGTTCCAGAACATGAGAGTGCCTTCAACATGTGTTCAAGGAAATGAAGAGGAACACTTCGACAACTATGCTGTGCATTCCAAGATATAACCTGCTGCACATGCCTTTGTGCCTGCAGGTTATAAAATGAAAATGTAGGAATTTATTGGGTGAGAAATTAACTATAAAGCAGATTCAAAGTGGCTATAAGATGGCATGTGAGCTTCAGCTGTGACATCTTGAATTCTGGCTTGCTGTAGTAAATGTCCAGGTCAAAATCCATGTTTACACTGGAAACCGTAAAGAGTAAGAACAGGCATTTACACTCTTGATTGCAATGATGTTTTCTGAGCTGCTGAAGCTCACCACATAAATAATGTGTTCTGTGGGACTGTGATAAAAGCTAACATACATAAATGAGAAAATTACTTTGAATGGGCTATGATGGTCTTATACTTTCACAAGTGACTTAGAAATGGTACTTGTCCTTTATATGTAACGATACACAAGAGTCTGGAGGACTACTGGGTCATGTAATGCAAACTTAAGCAACTGTCTCCCCCTGATTCTGCTTCAGGATTGTCAACCTTGAGATTTTAAAATGTGTTAGACTATGCTCAGAAAACATAAGATTGAGAAATCATGGGGTTTCAAAAAATTGTAAACTGT
Source organism: Pavo muticus (assembly GCA_016647715.1). Classification (NCBI taxonomy): domain Eukaryota; kingdom Metazoa; phylum Chordata; class Aves; order Galliformes; family Phasianidae; genus Pavo; species Pavo muticus. Next base: position 1,399,018 of record JACDJE010000241.1, read on the forward strand.
GTGTTCTTTTTCTCAGCCTGAGGGGTTATGTTTTCAGTCTTTTCTCTGCAACAATGCCATGCCGGCTAGAAACTTACTTTTAAGACACTGGAAGTAGGGAATGTTTGTGTAATCACATGACTCTAAGAACTCAGACCTTAAGACAAAAAAAAAAAAAAAAAAAAAAGCAAAATAAAACCAGAACTGGAAACTTGTGATAAAATCTCCCGGAGACTGTGATAAAATCTGGAGTTGAATCTTACAGATGAACAAAAATAAAACATCAGTTGAAAACAAAAGCCGTGGATTCCTATTATCCCTCTCTGATTAGAAATCATGTTCAGACTTTAACAAAAATAACAAGTGGGAAAAATAAACCCATGAATTTCATAGTGTTTTGCCCTAAGCTGACCATTTTTATCCTCAGCCGTGCCTTTAAGCCTTTTTATACTCCTACAGTGGAGTAAGGGAAACGGTAAACTCAGTGGCTAGATATTTATAAAGTGTAAATCAGTGCTGTTGCATTGCAGTCAAGGACCTGGGTCACTGGATGGTCCACTTGCATGACTGGTTTTCTTTGTTGTTATATTGTTTCAGCTGCTTCTGGGGAGAATATGTGAGCCCGAAGTCTGCAAATAGTCCTTAGATGAACTCACACAGAGCATCTTAGTTGCTTCTCTAGTGTCACCTACTCCAGATGGCCTCACCAACCAAGAGACTGTCAAAGAAAATGTCTGCGTAGCTAGCACGGACAGCAGAATCCAGCCCTTGAACAGATTCTCATGAAGAACAAATATGAGGCACGATCTTTGCCTTTATATTCAAATACTCGCTATTGTTCTGTAGTTACATAAGTCAGCCAGTCAGAGAACAGAAACAACATCATATGACTTATGTAACTAACCATTGCCCAATCCTGCAATGAGATCTGTGTGGCCAGGCCCCCCCCATGCAAAGCTCCATTGAAGTCCAGACAAAGATCACTCCGGGGTTGGAACCCAACATGGTAGAATTTATGACTATTTGCAATAAGCCACTCACGAACAAAACTGAGAATTAATCCCTGAAGAAGCTGGTGAATCATTTTTGATGAACAAATACATTCTATTCTGTTTGTAACAGCTTTGTGGATAATTCAGGATTCAGAAAAGAGGCAAAATCCATCAAAGCCAGTAGACATTAATTTCTAATTATATGTTTGATTCTTCAAGAAGCGCCAATATCCTTGGGCAAACAAAAATAGGAGTTTAGAGAAAACAGTTTTCTGAGAAACAGTTTTTTGGTTCTCGAAAACTCCAGAATTCATCCTAGGTGCAGCCATAGGCTGAAATGGGAATCCAACAAACACAGCCCCCAAATTCAGATGCTATGGTCTGCAGCCAGGCAGTCATACAGTCCATGTGAGAAGATCTCTGACTGGAGGTGAGGGCATGGCCTGTTTTAGCATTTCAGGATTGATGCACCCTGTCACTTTACATATGCAAATGAGAACTCTTTCCTGAAGGATGCTGGAAAAATGGAAAAATCCTGAAATGCACTCTTCTAAGGATGAAAAGAAGAGAATGGGTGGCAAACTGAAATATTGACAGGAATTATGAGACTGGTAAAACTCAAAGCCCTTCTTATCCTATTTTCCATTGTTGACCACAGCTCAAAACAGTTCCTTCCAGGGAATAAACACCCAAACAGTATGTTAATTTCAGCAGACCCACTTTCTTACACAGTGAAAGGCTGGCTAAAGCCCTAAAACTGCTCCAGTAGAGGAAAATTCTATAAAATATTTCGGATGCCATCCTGTCTGTGGTAACCAACTGGAAGCTTCCCTGGTCCTCCTAACCCTGCCTTCTATTTAGGAAACTGTCTGCCATTACATGCCTGGCTGCCTGTGGAAGTTTCAGGCCTGTGCTATGTTGCACAAAAGGTATGAAGTAATGTGTTCGTGTGGCCACCTGATTGTCAGGCTGAAGCAACAGGAACCTGCTCACAGGAACAGCTGCTTCCCAGCTCTCTCCTTCAGCCTCCACAGCCAGTCCTAGCAAGCAATGAATTGCTGCTGGCCACTGGGGAATGCCCACTGTTCCCTCTTGCCTCTCTTCCCTAAGTTGTTTCAGAACACCTTACATAGAGTTAGTGTGTTAACTGCCAGATTGCACCGGATCATGCAGAACAGCAGGATGCCTAGAGCCCGTAACTTCACCTGAAGAGGTGGCACAGGGAATTATGATTTATAAACATGCCTGTTTCCATAGGGAATGGAAAGCAAAACCTTTCAGGCTTTGTTGAACATGTAAAGAGGCTTTTCACAGACTCACAGAAGGGCTTGAGGTTGGAAGGGACCACTTAGGATCACCTAGTCCAACTCCCCCTGCTTCAAGCAGAGTCACCTAGAGTGCATTGCCTGGGACCACATGCAGGTGGGTTTTGAGTATTTCCAGAGAAGGAGACTTGCCTTTGTTGAACTTCATGATGTTCTTCTCCACCCATCTCTTCAGCCTGTTGAGGTCTCTCTGAATGGCAGCACAGTCCTCTGATGACACTCCACCCAACTTGTTATCATTAGCAAGCCTGCTGAGGGTGCACCCTGTGCCTTCATCCAGGTCATTAATGAAAAATTGAACAATACTGGACCCAGAACAATACTGCACCACTGGCTGCAGGCTTCCAACCGGACTCAGTACTACACTCTGAGCCTTGCCATTCTTAATCTTCCTTGCTGTCCACTTATATTACCCACATTTTCTGAGCATACTTGTGAGGATCTTATGGGAGATAGTGTTGAAAGTTTTGCTGAAATGCAGGTAGACAACATCTATTGCTCTCCGGTCATCCACTCAGTCAGTCATTCTGTCAGGGAAGGTTATCAGATTGGTAAAGCAATATTTCCTCTTGGTGAAACTATGCTGGCTGCCCTTGATCTTGTTCTTGTCTTCCACATGCTTAGAAGTGGCAGCCAGGTTTATCACCTTTCTTGGGATGTAGGTGAGGCTAACAGGGCTACAGTTTTGTGGGTCCTCCTTTCCGCACTTCCTGAAAACGGAATTGACTGAACCTGGCCTTCTTCAGGTCCTCAAGCACCTCTCCAGTTCTCCATGACCTCAAAAAAAGTGAGGAGAGTGGTCTAACAGTAACATCTGCCAGTTTACTTGGAACTCAGGAGTGCATCCCAATGGGGCCCGTGGACTTCTGTGAGTTAAATTTGCCCAAATTAATTCTAACCAAGCCTCTTCCACTGAGGGAAAGTCTTCCTTTTTCTGGACTTCCTCCCTGATGTCCAGGGTCTGGGATTCCAGAAGGCTGGTCTCAGAAGTGAAAACTGAAGCAAAGAAAGCATTCAGTAACTGCCTTCTCTGAATCTTTTGTCATCAGGACCCCATTCACTAGCGGGCCCTCGTTTTCAGTAGTCTTGTTTTTTTTCCCAATATATTTGAAGAAGTCCTTCTTGTTGTCCTTCACACCCCTTGCCAGATTGAATTCCAAATGGGCCTGAGCCCTTCTTGTTGCATCACTGCATACTCTGACATTCCTATATTCCTCCCAAGTGACCTGCCACCTTTTACATGTACTGTGTACACTTATTTTTTCTGTCCAAATTTTCTCCTAATATCCTTGCTGATCCATGCCGATCTCCTCCCTTTACTTTTCATCTTACTAGTACAAATGCACTGACTCTGTGCATTTTGACTTAAATGCTATACCTGGAATATGCAGAAACAGACAAAATATTTAAGCAGATTTGCTTTTTACTCAGTGCTTTGTAAAACATGTCAAGGTGGCTTAAGCTTCTTGTTAGCCCATTTTCTTACCTTAGCATCTGTTTGATTTGTGTGCTAGGGTCAAGATCTGTTGCTTTTGCACTCAGTGGAGTTACATTTGCAAGTTATGTTCTATGTAAGATGTATTTTTCCTACATCTATTGTGCTTTGCCAAAATAAATAAGTAGATAAATAAATAAACAGAGGACTGGATAGTTTGGCTATGGGAAAAATACATAGAGTGGCTAGGATGTGATTTTTTTTTTTTGTCCTGTAGAAAGTGAGTAGAAATTGTATTTTGTAATCTGCTAGTGTAAGATATGTGGCTGGACCACCCAGCTGAGAGCAATCTGGATGCTGCTGTATGTCTGCTTACTATCCACCAGCAGCTGTGATCCTACAATATCCATGTTTATCGTAGGAAAGCAACACTTTCCTTGATGATACCTGCTGCTGGCAGGAGACTGTCAAGGACTAGTGTGTTTTGTTGGTTTATTTACAGCTATTTCTGCATCTCCACCACCATTCTCATTTAAGACATTAGCTCTTCTACCTGGTAACTTTCCTTATCATACTGAGAAGCCCAGTTTATACAGAAAAAATGCCCCTCAGACTGGCTTCCCCTGGATCTTGTGAGCCTAGTCAGTGAAATTTCTGGGTTGGACTGGGACCTGCATGCATAGTATGAGGCTTTCTCTGGGGAAGCTGGGCTTTGGGATCTGGTTGCCAAAAAACAATAGTGGTAACAATCAGCTGTCTGTTTGCATGTATTTCCTGACTTGCCAAAAATGACAATTTCCTGAGGATGAAAAAATGTTTAAAACAGGTATACAGGCTGCTAAGAGAGTGAAAGGCACTGGCATGTCACAGATAGTGGCTTTGAAACCACAGTGGCTCTTTAAAGTATAGGGCTTATCAACTACTACTTTTTATCTTTGGCTTCCTTTATTGTTACTTTTCTGATGGGCCTACCAAATGATGGAAGGCATTTTTTCCTGGAAGATACAAAAGTGTCTCTTAGAATAAAGATAAGTTATAGAATCATAGAATCATAGAATTGCTTAGGTTGGAAAAGACCTTAAAGATCATTGAGTCCAACCACAACCTAACCATACTACCCTAACAACCCTCCGCTAAATCATGTCCCTGAGCACAACATCCAAACAGTTTTTAAACACATCCAGGGATGGTGACTCAACCACCTTGCTAGGGAGCCTATTCCAGTGCTTAACCACCCTTTCTGTAAAGAAGTTTTTCCTGATATCCAACCTAAACTTACCCTGGTGCAACTTGAGGCCATTTCCCCTCATCCTGTCACCTGTCACCAGTGAGAAGAGACCAACCCTGCTCTCACTGTAAACATCTTTCAGATATTGGAAAAGAGCAATAAGGTCTCCCTTCAGCCTCCTCTGTTAAGATCTGATATGTGAAAACAACCATGGAAATAAAAATGTTGTTAAATCGCACCACAACAGTGAGAACTTGGCTCATACAGCTGTTCTGTGCCCCTCTAAACAGGGGAGCAGGGCAGCTGTAGGACAAGGACACCATATTGAGGAGATGCTGTGGTGGATGATGCTCACTGAGCAGAAAAGAAACCCAGAACCCACCAGGGAGCCTGTTCCAGCCACGTCCTCTTGTGAGGACCCACCCCCTCCTACCTCATAGAGGTGAATGTTTGGTGGTGAACAGGACTGAGCCTGAAAGCACCTCACATCTTCTGAAACTTGATGAAGCAGCCAATAATTGATATTGAGCATGTTTTCCCAATTAGACACCATTCGTGACCCTTCTTCAGAGCAAGCCGACTTCCAGTGTTGACATCATTCTTGCTTTTAGTTTAAATACTGCCTTTGCCACATGGATTTGTTTATATAAACAGTTTTCAGTAAGATTTGCCCCAGCAAGTGCTTCCTTTTCCCTCCCTTCCTCCCTTCCTCCCTTCCTCCCTTCCTCCCTTCCTCCCTTCCTCCCTTCCTCCCTTCCTCCCTTCCTCCCTTCCTCCCTTCCTTCCTTCCTTCCTTCCTTCCTTCCTTCCTTCCTTCCTTCCTTCCTTCCTTCCTTTCTCTCTCTCTCTCTTTCNTTTTTAAATTCACTTTTCTCCCTCACCTGCACAGATATGTGCCACAACTCTGGTCATTCATTATGCTTACTTAAAAGGTGTAGCATTCACTATGTTTCTCATTCTCTCCTTAACTGGATTGGGCATATGCATATGTGGTATCCAGATAAGCAGGAAGTTAGCTAGTAAGCACATGAAGTTAATTCAGTGTGAATAAAGGTGAACATCAGCACCTAATCTAGAATGATGCAAGCAAACAGTGACCATGAGCTGAACTTGAAGGGTATCTGCAGCTACAACTAGCTGACTCTTTATTTTGGTGCTCATGACTTGGCTGTAAACCAGCTCATGTGAGATCGTATCAGAGGGGCATTACCTGGCCACTTCCTCCTTTCTGGGACATCAGAGGCATCTTCCCCAGCACTGAAGCTGCACTACTGCAAAGGTGGCACAGGTCAGAGAAGTTCCCTGTCCTTCGGAGCAACCCAGCAGCATGTCCTAAGTGCTGTACCAATCTCCAGTTGGAGGAAACATGACTAAAGATTGTAGAGCATGAGAGTGCTGAGCCACCCCCATCTTGTACATTTGAAACCACATGAAAGTAAGAATCCCCCATGTAAGGGTACTGAATCATCTAAATAACAGTGAAGTGTCTGATTCCACCAGAGAGGAGAGGATGCTGTCCTGATGAACACTTCACAGGCCTGGAGGTAACACTCAATGCTTAACTGAAAAAGTTCTCACTTTCTCCAGCTGACACCCAGGTCCTTCACTGAAGTCTGCTAGGTTGCTGGGTGAACAGCACAGCTTTGATGAGCTCCTGCATACTTCTGCAGGAGTTTGTTGCTTACCCCATGCTCAGAGATATTGTCATCACCAGGTGAAACTGCACAGGATGCTTGATACTCACCCCTCGTGTACCACCAGTGCATACACACAGCAAGTGAGATACCCCTTCTAGGGTGCTTTAGAGTAAATCCTTACTCCTTGCAAACCTCTCTGCATACACAGGTGCTTTGTCACTGTGTGGAATCGGCATTACAAAAAGGCCAGTTTATGCCAGCAAATGAACATGAGACAAAATGGAGTATTATTGCTTGGGGGAAAAAAAAAAAAAAAAGCAGTGGTGGCTGGTATGGGGAACCTGCCCTGGTGAGCACTGGTTGTGGGGTTTCCCTCTGCTCTGAACACAGCCCTTGCACTTCTGCTGAGAAGATCTGTCAGTATTTGAATTGTGTGCTTTTTGTGTCTGTTCAGTGAGATGTCCTGAGCTTCAGAGCAATTGTCACTGATGACAGGCAACTGCTCCTATTTGTTTCAGCTTCACTGCTGTTGAAGTTCAAGGGAAACATGACAGTCTGCCTCTTGCTCTTCATTTGACCTGGAGGTTGGTCACTCTTCTGATCTGTTCCTGAACTAGACTGGATTTGTTATGAACTCAGAAAGGAGAAAGGTATTTATGAACTGTGCTAAACACCAAGATGTTTTTGAGTTTTAAAGAGAGAGCGTAGCTGTACATTTCATAAGCTGAAAGAAATTTTGGAGTGGTGATCCTCTGCAGGAGGGAGCAAATGTGATCTGAAATCATTATTGGTACTGTTGAAAGTGCAGAGGTTGAAATGTCTCCTGCAGTTCAGAGTGATCCAGAGCTGCTCTACTTTATGCTCAGGCTTTTCAGGAAGGCACTGCAGCTGTAATGAGCCATGGCATTGTGTGCTGCAGGGTCTCTTGGCTCACCTGAAAGGAGACCTACAGAGTCCTGTTACTGCAGCAGGAAATCCCTCACTTAACTCTTGTCAAATGCTTAAGACCCTCAGATCTACCTCTGAAAAAGCTACATGGGCTGGATCAAGCCTTAAGGAATGGGACCCCAAGCCTTTATAGTAGGAGGAAGCACTCTCCATAGGAGCTAAGTCTTTTCCCCCTGCCTTCTTTTCTCACCATATCAGCCACTTCCTATGTAGTCTCCAGGAATGCAAATAATCAGCCATTTTCCTACCAAAAAACATCTACAGTGTGATGAGGTGAGGTGCTGGTCTCAGCTATGCCAGGAACTGGTGAAGCAGAGACAGAAGTTTCTGTAAATCTTGACCAGGGCAGTAAAAATAAAGCTTATTCTAAGGTTTCAGTCAAATTCCTTGCTTTCCTACTTCCAGAAATCTTATTTGGGGCATACCTGGGCTGTGAAAATCCCTTGTTTATCCCCACAGAAATTCACTAGCAGAGGAGTCGTATTTAAGGTGACTAACTGAGAATTAGGCTGCTCTCTTTCATTTACTGCTTTTTGTTGTCTAATGAGAGCCTGACATTGTATTCATCATCATTATTAGAATTAGGGTTTTTCTACTTGCTTTGTTTATTTGTATTTTTAATCTTTAAGACATTAAGGATGTCAAAGCTGCCTCCCCCTCCTCACACAGAGGCTCCGTTGAAGGATCTCTGAAAGGTTAGAGGAGTAATTATTGTGAGCCCTTAATGCTGTAATTGAAGGTGTTGAATTTTCAACAAAGCCTGCTTTTATTAAGCTTGTGAATTAGCCTTGACATTAAATAGTTGTTAACAACAAACAAAACGAGTTCCTTTACAGACTTTTTTTTCTTGTGTATGTGTGGATCTGCTCACTCTGAAATGGGTTGGCCACTGCTCCTCTGTGTGGCTTGGCACACCAACTCCAGGAGAAATGGGTAGGGAGGCAACTGAAGCCAAGCAAATCAAAGAAGTGGGAAAAAAGAAGGGAAAGGAAGCCTCTCTACCTCTGTCCTTTGAAAGCAGAACAGAAGGACTGTGCTTGAGAGAATGTGCTCTTCGTAGAGACATGTGTTTGATCCTGGGATGGCTGCAGCTTCCTGCATGAAGCTGGGCCACTGTGGTCAGGGTTGTCTGTGCAGATGGCTCGAGGTGTGTGGCCAGGCTCCTGGTGCCAGCCTGGGGTGGCCAGCTTTGCTCCAGGAAACATGCAGCCATGCCAGATGCAAAGCTAATAGATCCAGCTGAGAAATTCATTGCAAGTTGCAGGGAGAAAAGGACTGGCCTGGATCCCCTGTCTCTTGCTTCGCATGGTTGTTCCTCAGTTATTGAGTTGGGTGGCTTTCCAAACCCACCTTGCTGTTTCCTGAGAGGCAGAGAGAAACCCTGGCGCTCACAGTGGCAAGCACATGCTGCTGACAGGATGTGGGCACAATGCATTACCAGCCTGATGTTCCTGACAGCTTGCCTGATGCTATGACAGAGCCAGAAGGACAAAACCTCTCAGATCGCTCCTGAGACTTCTGTGTATGAGTGGCACAGACACACTACTCATGTCTCAGAGGACAGAGGAAGTGCTTTACTGGGGCTGCAACAATATTTGAAAAAAACCCAAACCAACACTCACCCAAACAACAAAAACCCCTACAACCCAACCCAACAGTGTATTTAAAGAAGGCTTTGGAAGATTGAATCTAGTTCTGAAAATTAGACCTCTGCAGTTGACTGCTCCCGAATGTGAAATCTTTGTCTGTTCTTAGCCTAGCAAACGCACAAGCTGAAATGTTTTCCTCTTTTTAATTTTTATTTATAAAACCCAGTTCATAACAGGATTCATCTGTTCCATCAGGCTTTTTAGTAGCCAGAAGGATTTTTTATTGTTAGCGAGCATGGCTTTACGAGGGTGGAGAATCATCTGGTTTTGTGGCCAGCTGTTGGCCATTGTTAGGGACTATTAAAAAGTCTTTGTACATGTGCCCAGATATGTGTTTGAGGGGCATGTCATTAATCAGCTTCTAACTACGGGAATAACGATGGGACATCTAAGGAAGATGTTTCAAGATTATTAAAAGAGCATTCAGGTGGAATAAGCCATTCATTCTTCTGCATAGTATCTCACAAGTGTCCAGAAGCAATGTACTAACCAACTCCCCCGCCATCAACACTCTTACTAGTCCCTTCATACACGATACTCTCCTTTGAATAGTGTCAGCTGTGTATAAATTGCAGCTGACTTTCCTTGGGACTTTGCCTTTATGAGTTATCGTGACTTGACAAAGGATGGTGTGTCAGCAGAACATGCTTGTAGTCCCTCACAAGCAGTCTTGGTCTTTAAGGAAGGCTTTAGCTGATGTGCTTTTTCTGTCATTTTCTGCAGTGTTTGTGTGCATGCAGTCAACTGGTACAGATGCCGTAGCTTGACTGCATGTCCAAGCAATGACGAAATACAGTTAGTTATTTCTTCACCCATTCACATAACTGTATTCTGGAACACACATAGCTGCAGTGATCTCCACTGACTGGTTTTAGTACAAAGGACCTAAGGTACCTGACAAAGGCTTTACATTCTTTTCCAGTGCAGAGAGGTGCTACTTCTGGCAAGTACTACACAGAAGAGATCCTCAAAGGGGCAGGCACTCAACCCTTCAAATGGTACAGTGTGGTCTCTATCTGGGCTTTCAGTAGCATTTCTGATCCTCAGGATTTGCCCTATTAATATTTAGCAATGAAAGTCCTCACACCACAATGTGCACAGTTCACTCTGATCTTGACTGGCACAAACTTCTCTTAAGCTAAGCTGAAGCTGCCCACTGTTGGGCATTGTTCTGTGGAATTGTGCTTTCTGCCACCCGCAAAATGGCTTGAGTAGATTGGTGCTAGTGGCATCTGAACAAAAGATACTGAAGAACAAGTTCTCAGCAAATTCCAAGTTCCAGAACATGAGAGTGCCTTCAACATGTGTTCAAGGAAATGAAGAGGAACACTTCGACAACTATGCTGTGCATTCCAAGATATAACCTGCTGCACATGCCTTTGTGCCTGCAGGTTATAAAATGAAAATGTAGGAATTTATTGGGTGAGAAATTAACTATAAAGCAGATTCAAAGTGGCTATAAGATGGCATGTGAGCTTCAGCTGTGACATCTTGAATTCTGGCTTGCTGTAGTAAATGTCCAGGTCAAAATCCATGTTTACACTGGAAACCGTAAAGAGTAAGAACAGGCATTTACACTCTTGATTGCAATGATGTTTTCTGAGCTGCTGAAGCTCACCACATAAATAATGTGTTCTGTGGGACTGTGATAAAAGCTAACATACATAAATGAGAAAATTACTTTGAATGGGCTATGATGGTCTTATACTTTCACAAGTGACTTAGAAATGGTACTTGTCCTTTATATGTAACGATACACAAGAGTCTGGAGGACTACTGGGTCATGTAATGCAAACTTAAGCAACTGTCTCCCCCTGATTCTGCTTCAGGATTGTCAACCTTGAGATTTTAAAATGTGTTAGACTATGCTCAGAAAACATAAGATTGAGAAATCATGGGGTTTCAAAAAATTGTAAACTGTGTGTTCTTTTTCTCAGCCTGAGGGGTTATGTTTTCAGTCTTTTCTCTGCAACAATGCCATGCCGGCTAGAAACTTACTTTTAAGACACTGGAAGTAGGGAATGTTTGTGTAATCACATGACTCTAAGAACTCAGACCTTAAGACAAAAANTCTGTAACAAAATGTAAGTAGGTTGCAGTCCTTCATGGTCTTGATCACTTGCACACTGTCCATGAGGGAAGCTCATTGCTGTCACTGGAGCTGGGAAGTGACGGAAGAATCTTCTGAAAGTATGCAGTGCTATTCTATCTTTGTTCCAGTGAAATCAGTTTTAGGGCAGAGAAAAACAGAGGTGATTGACAACCACGGAGATGGATTTTGGGACGGGTACAGGTGTTGGTAGAAACTGGGCCCATTCTGGCAGTGGGCTGGGGAGTCATTCCTCGTAACCCAAGAGCAGTGGGTTGAGACCCCCTCTCACTCACTGTCAGCATCCAGAAGCTCTCTTGCATATCCTGCCTTGGGGTTTTCACTTGCCAAAATATTTCCTCTCTTCCCGGTTCCCATTAGTGAAGTTCCAGCAGACTAAGCGAAGACTAACCCAGATTTCTGCTTGACAAGTGTTTGTAGTACAGCTTTTCCAGTGGCTTGTGGAGGCAAACAGTTTGAGTTTATTAATTATTTTATTTATTTTTAAGTATCAGATATATTATTTTGAAGGCACTTAGTCCTCCCTTGGAGTATTTTACTTGGGTCTCATGTTCTTTCTGTCAGTGCTTCAAATTGGTTTGGGTGCCTAACCTGGGCTCAGTTAAACTGCATGAACACTCAAGAACGATTACAGTTGCTGTCCTGAGGACCCTTTGTTCTAATTACAAAAACTCCAGGAGGCTACAAAAAATATGTCAGCTGAGGCTGAGAAAACAAACTCTTTTCCTTTTTTTTTTCCTTCCCTTTTTCCCCCTTCTTCTCTAATAATCAGGGAGATGGGGAGGCGGAAATCTCAGCAGGAACAGATTGAAGACATTAACATTTGGTTGGTTTTGTATTGTTCTTTAGTGAGACCGCAGCTTATGAGGCTGTTTTAATAAATGTCTGGTCAGGGGCCAATCAAATCTGCTAAAATGGGTGTAGGGAAGCCTGTTTCCCACACAGTCTGCTCCTTCCCACCCTAATCATTGAAAATAAGAAGGTCTAATAACCAAACGCCTTCATTTCCCTCCTCACCTCCTCACTCTCGGGGATTTTGCAGCCCATTGTTCCTAGACAGGAGCAAATCTAACTCCCCTGCCGCTCCTCCCCCAAAGCAAACTAAGTCCATCTTGTTGAACCATAATGCAACATATGTTGAGGGCAGATGCTCATCTGGCATAAATTATTCTGGCTCTGCTCAATTCAGTGGAGCTCCAGTAATTGCAATCAGCTGAAGACTGTACCTTTGTTTTATTTGTGGTTGTGGAATGCAGTTACTTATCAGATATGGGTATGCAGGGGCTGGAAGTTTCCTCTGCCTGCTTCCCACCTTTTAGGGGAAGCACTGTAATAGTTAGGTGTGTTTTCAGCCTACCTTCACCTGGAAAGCATTATGGGACGGTAAGTGCAGCAGCTCTACCTCATGCTGAAGTGCATATATTGCTCTGTAGGTGAAATGCGGAACAGCCTGTGTGCTGCTTTGCAGATTAAGAGAAACCACAGTGTTGTCAGCAGGGAAGAGCAAGCCTGATCTCTCCCAGGTGCAACTCCTGTTGAAAAAGGGATCAGAGATCTCCATGCTCCATAGCAAAGTGGGCTCCCTCTCCCTGCTGCTGGCTGCAGAGCTGTACAGGCCCTGACTCTGAATGATCATGGCTGGCTGCAGCAATAGGAGGCCTAGGTGGGACATGATACCCTTGTACTGGTATGCACCTGGAGAGAAAAGGATTGTGAGAGAAATTTACAGCCTGCAGCCTAGGGACTTTTGAAATCATGACCAAAGACAAATCACCAAAGTGCAATATTATGACCAAGGCTACATAGATTATTAGCTGCAGAGAAGTCCGTTGGCTCTGAGCTGGAGATGCCATGACCTACTTGGAGATACCATGTGCTATTGTTAGCTTATTGTAGGAAACCAGTGCTCTGTTATGCTGTCATTTAACAACATGTGCTTTTCTCTTTCAGCAGCAGGTCAGGACACCTGCTGGGAGAAAAGAGTCCATTAGCCTGAGGATGGGTGACTTTGGTTTGTTCTTAGCTGTACAGATTCTGGATGAGAAGAAAGGCCAGTAAAGGAAAAAAAAATGCAGACGTGAGCCTTGAAATTTAATTATAATAACATAGCAAGCTACATGTGAAGGAAAAGAGAAATGGCTTAAATGTTGAAGTTGTAGAGTTCTTGTTCATTTTGTAAAGGTGTAATGTGAGCACCCATTGGAAAACGTATCAGTGGGAAATGGTTGATAAGAAATAGCTCCTTTTAAGGAGTTATAATTACTTACTAGTGTTAAGAATCTGGGGCCAATTAAGTTTGTGTGAAACTTTTGTTCCAAAACTCCAAAGCTTGTGAAACTTGCTGGGTTGTTTGCTTCAGAGAAGATTTGGCTGCATGACAGCACCCAAAGACACATCCCTGACTGCCATCTTCTTAGCACAGCCATGGAACTCTAGGACAAAATCGCTTAATGCCAAATGGCTCCATTTGCTGATATGATAGTGAATGGGTCATCCAAACAGCTGATGGACATGTGCTGTGGTGCAAGGGCTAGGTTTCTCCAAAGCCTGATTTCCCTGTGCAATTCACTGTCATGTGGCAGGACTGTGGTGCCAGAGGGCTTTGGTAGCTGCCATCTGCTGAATCTGACAGAAAGCGATTTGTGTGTTCCTGCCTCTCCAGTGGAGGTTTCAGCCTTCCTAAATGGGAGGAGATGGAAGAGAAGGCAGGTCCCCCCACAGATGTGCTCATCATAGATTAGGAGCTGATGTTGCAGGGTGTAGGCCTACATGCTGCACTTGATAGCTCCCATCACCCCAGTGGCAGCAAGAAAGGGAGGGGTCCTGAGGTGGAAGACACATCAACCCAGTGAAGAAATATTCACCAGGGGACATGGGGCACCACTGGACGAGGGCAGTGGTGGTCCTGGTAGATGAATGTGTTGATTCTATGTGGCCAGCCTTGCTTCTCCTGACAGGGAGGCCAAGGTAGTGTGGGTTCTTCTGATCTGCACTCCCACCACCAGTGCCCCAAATGACTGGGAGCAGCATGGCTGGGGTCCTCCCTTCTCTCATCAGCTCTTGAAGTCTTGGTGGCACTCCAGTCTGGAGGAAGCTGGAAGTTTAGCCAGTTTCCAGAAAATACCGGGACTTGCTTCAAGAAGTTATGATGTGAGTACCATGGCAGGCATTGATAAATCCAGGTGTCTGCTCTCAGCAGGTTGGATTATCCATTGAGCTGCCGTGGCTTTTTGCTGCTGAAGAACAGGTCTTCTACTGGTGCAGAAAGAGCTGGAGCTGCGCTTGCCTTTTCTCTCTAGGCAAATCAGCAAGGAAAGAGGTAAGGAATCAACTCCCATCCAGCAGATTTATGCTCAGGACACGTGAAAGTGACTCACGAGATACTCCTCCAATGCCGGGGAACAGGCTGACATGCAGCAGGGCAGGTGACAGCCCAGCTCTGCCATTTATGCCCAGACGTGCAAAATTATTTCCCAGTGAAAGTGGAGGGACTTTAAGTGCATAATTGTGCATCAGGCCTTTGCTCTTCCACCTGCACAGCTCCATATTTATATAAAGTGGGGATAATATTTCTCTGTGTAATAAAGGGTTTACAAGATCAAAGTGCATTTGATCTGAGGGGTTCTCAAATACCCTGTTGTTAAATATTAATGATTGTTAAAGTATTTATGTGAGGGCTGGTGGTGAGGATGACATTGAGGCTTGAGCCATTCCTCTCACTAGTCAGTTTTTCTGGCTTGTTTCAGTACTGTTGTCAAACTGAAAGAAGAAACCTAGAAAATATAACAGTAAAACCATAAGCACTTACAAAAATAAACAGAAAGCTAAGGCATGTATAGTCCCGTACAAATGCTCTAACTTTTTCTTTTCTTCATTCCTTGAAATAAATACACATGATTACATAACCAATAAACAAAGGGTAACTCCGTGCTCAGCAGTTGACACAGCTTCTCTTGTTGCTCTTGTTGCACGGAATCCTGCAGACTGTGGAAGCGGCAGTCCCGAGGTAAACCGAAGAGCGTCATTTTGTCATCGGCTAACATTTAACAGAGCTTTGCAGGAGAAATCTGTGTCCATTATCAAGACTCATCATTTTGGGAAGGAGCCACAGAGCCTTGTATTTTTGATAGAGAGTTCCATAAACAGATGGCTCCCAAAAGGGGAAATGAGGGCTATGTGGCCACAACTGTGCCCCTTGCTTTGCCCCAGTGCAGAGTGGCACTGAGGGAGAACTGTCCCTCATCCTCCCCTCTTGTCCCTCTGGACACCATGGCTGAAGGAGCAGAGACTTGTGACGTAAGCTGCCATGGCAAGGAGGTTCCCGTACAAAACGCAGGAAGAACTGAACCAAAATACCCACAGTATCCTCATCTCCTCATCTGCATTGTCCTAGCCCTCCGTGGGCAAAGTAAAGCTGGAGCTGCTCTGTGTGTGAGGCCATCTGTAAGAATAGTGCTGCTGTCCCTGCCTGGGACAGGATGGTCTCTCCTCTCCCTGTAGCTGTGGCAGATGCTGCCTAGCACTGCTGTCTGGAAGATGCAGGGGTGGAGATGAGCATCAAAAAGGGAGGAAAATACCTCCACAGTTTTTTAACAATTGTGACTCCCGAAGGAACAAGATACAAGAGGCTGTTGTTTCTACTCAAGCCTTGTGGGCTGGATGCTCTTTTCACTTAATTATTTTTAATCAGCAAACAAGATGTGCATTGTGTTCAGCCACACTTGTGATTTGGAGAGGAGAGCCTGATGAGGCTGTGAAGGAATGCGCTGTGTACTCATCGCTCCTTCTCAGGGCCAACCATCATTCCCCAGTGCTGTCCCTGGCAAAGCCCTGGACCAGAAGAGCCCCTGTGGCCAGAAAACGTGTGACATACCAGGGAGAGCTGCTGCCCTTTAAAAAATAATACCTACGGGGCTAGGATCAGCATGCTCAGAGGGGCAGGAGGCTCGCTAATTCTCCATCCTTTCAGCATTTTCAATTTTTCCTTCGGGCTGTCCCCAGGGCCCAGCTGTCTCCGTGCTGCTGCCAGGCATGTATGTGCTGTTGCATCATGCGCAGTGCGCAGCTTGGGCCGGGCCGGTGCGCTCGGCAGCTGACCAGGCTCACTCTGCCTGCACTGGGATTCCACAGCCGGCCTTAAATATCCCAGTTATTTTTATCCTCCTACGTAATGCGGCCGGGGCCGTCCCACCGGTGGCAGGGCAACAGCTACACAATGTTTCCCTTTAGTCGGGAAGGGAAATGGAAAGCAGCCAGGCTTCCTGATCACATGGTGCCTGAAGTCAATGAAGAAAATTAGGAAAAAACCCTCCTCCCTCCCACTTATTTTTTTTTCCTTCTTCTTTTGTAACAAGCTGGTCCAGCTTAACCCTTGGCACAAAGCATGTCTAAGAGCGAGAAGCCTGTCGGGCTGCATGCCAGGAAAGCATCAGGGGAGAGAAAAAAAAGCAGAAAACCAGAACATAAACACAAGATTGCTGTGGTAATTGGTGGCTCCAAAAAACACTGGGGAAATGTGAGGCTTGTATGAAACATCAGCAGACAAGAAGCGGGGTGATGTCAGACGGCCTTCCAGGATTAGAAACCCTTAAAAGCTCCCGAGCACGGAACTGCCTGCGAAACGCGCTGCGGCTCTTCAGCGTGGAAGGACCCGAGGAGAACAAGTTCTGTTGAAAACCAACCCTGTGGTTCAAGTTCTGCTGCAGGAGAAGGGAGGAAAGAGGGCTGGAAAAATGCAAAACCTATCCTTTCATTACATGGCGGAGTACATTTTTCTTTTCCTCTAGCTGAGAATGTGAAAGCATACGCAGCCTGTAGAAAGCAGGGCAGCAGATCTCTGGCTCGAGTGTGTCTGTGCTCTGGTTTGAGACATTTCTGACCGCTCTGAAACCTGTTTTTTGTGTTCTCCCCAGTTCCTCATGTGTGTATGAAATACTCATGGTGAGATTGAGCACATAATGCCTTGGTATTCATAAAACAGCTTTCTCTTGTAAAAACTGAAGATGCTGTGGCCACTCTTCAAAATGAAAACCTCTCAAACACTGCTCAGTGGAGTGTGTTGTGAGCTCTGTGGGAGGGGTGGGTTTGTTACTACCCCCTCTGGGGAACTGGGGAACTTTTAAGACGAAATTTCACTTTGGGTGACTAATGCAAGACCTCAGAGCTCATCTCTGAGAAAAGCGTGCTCAACACAAGGTGCCTTTTACTTTTGCTTAGGAAAAGCACAAGTATCCGGTCTCTGTTTTATGTCCAATAGCAGCGCATGGAGGAGCCAGGATATATCTAACTTCAGCACCTAGGTAAGGAAGAAGCCCTCTCTTGACCAGAGGAGCTGTGAGCTGGGCAGGTAATGGGCACATGGAGCTGTTCTTCCATTGCCTGCGCCTTGCTACTGTGTCCCCATCTGGAAGGTCCTGCTGACTGCACAGCCCCGTGCACAGCTTCTGCCACCTCCATGGGAGAGGAGATAGCGCTTCCCTGCTGGGTTTTGCACAGATGGAGTATTTTTCCTCAGCAATCTCTCTCCTCTGTGGTTGGAAACCACATGCCATAATGGTTTTAAAACATGTGGGAACCTGGGACAAACAAGATGAATTTGCTACGTACAGACAGCAATAATCAAGAATCAAGAAGTCTCCCCATTTAATGTTTTTTTTTTTTTTTTACCCCTCTCCCAAGTAAATAGATGGCTCTGTGCCAAGACGTCTGATGAGAATACTTCACAAAGCTAACATGCTTTGCAGCTAGTGTTTCCCAGAGACGTCTCCTTAATTGCTACAGATGTTTTGCCTAATTCTCCTGTAGCTTTTTTAAATTATTATTTATTTATTTTTATTTTTCCAGGAGAATAAAAAGAAATAAAGGAGGAGAAGGGAAGAGTATCAGATAAAAGGAGGGAAAAAATGAGAGGAAAATGAAGACAAAGAATGGAAGAGGAAGAAAGGAGGTAGTGAAGAAAATAAAGGAGAGGTGAAGTAAGAAGACAAAAGAAGAAAAATAAAAGGAAGAGAAAAAATGGAAAAGAAAAAAGAAAGTAAAAAGAAAAAAAGAAAAAGAAAAGAAAGAATGAGAGAAGAAAGTAAAAAATGGAGTGAGTACAGTAAGCACGGGAAAAGAGAAGCAGGGCTTTTAGGATGCAGATATGAAAATATCTAGGGGTTCAACGCAAACACCTCATTACGCGAAATTAAGTCAATACAGCTATAATAGAAGAAAGATCAGAGAGAATGGAATTGTAGTTGCAATAATGCTGGAGCCACGCAGAAAAAGGCTTTGAACAGAGGTACACAAAAACAGAAAAAAATAAAGAAGGAAAAAAACCTCTCCCACACATTATTTGTTGTTTCTACTTCTGTTGGCTTCTTTCCTCAGGGGAAAATAGAAATACAATACCAGACATTATATATATATATATATGTATATATATATATATATATACAGTGAGAGAGTCTTCTAGCAAATCTCTTTAAAAACAAAGGGTGTGGGGTAAGTGCAACCAAGGAGCAGTGCAGGGGAAGGTGTGGGGATGCAGCTAGGGGGTTTTGGGCAGAGGGAGAGGTATAGGGCACTCTTGCCCACTGCAGCCCCACAGCTGGCAGGCACCCAAATGCCTTGTGCATTGCTTGAGTGAGCCTCCTTTCTGCTATGCAATGTCAGAATTATTACAATTGGAATAGCAAAGGCACAGACTGGCGAAGTGACTTTGATCGCAATTGCACAGCGAATCGGTGTTGGAGCATGAACATGGGTCTCCTCTCTGCTCCAGACAGCACTCTAACCACAGACCCAGCCCGCATTGTCCTCGGGGTTGTCTCTCCTCTCCTTCAGCTGGAATGCTGCAGATGTTTCTGAGCTGCTCGCAAAGGCAAAACAGATGTCTCCTCTGTTGGCCCCACCGTGGTCCTCATTCATTGTGGCAGCAACTCTTGCTGAGATCCAGTGGTGCGGTGCTGCCCTGTGTGTTCTCAGGTGCATGGAGGGCACTGCTGAACTCGGCACAGAAACTGCAGGCAGCACCAGGTGCTGAGGCAACACCATGGCATAAAGCAGTGTGCACTGGTTTGGTTGTGGATGTTGTGGGGAAATCTCCTTCTTCCTCCTCACCCGTGCACATGTGCCTACAGCACCCCAGTGTGCATCCCATCTCCTGGGATAAGCTGAAATTGTACCTGAGATGCAAGTCCATAAAAGCACATTCATACTGAGCTCCCAAGGAGGGTAACAAGAGTTTGAGTAGCTGGAGAGCCAGAAATCAAACTGGAACCAAGAACAAAAAGCCTTCATGCACAGATATATCCAAATCCCAGGTGACTGTGGATGTCTACAAGGGCAGGTGAGTTTCCCCTGGTGCGCCATGTCTTTGACCAGTTTTTCACATTATTGTATGGAAAAGGAATTGTCCTTTGGGTTCTGCTGACCTGGTGTTCTGTATGACTGAACAAAAAGACTCGAAATATAAATCATAAATGGCCATCTCATGGGATAGCTCTGCCAGTTGAATACCAGTACTTTGGTAAAGTTTCTTCATCTTTTCACTGGGTCTCTATGTTCAGTTGTGATGTGTCAACCTGTATTCCCATTATCTGCTTTGAACTGCCCCCTCCAGCTTATCAACTCCTCCATCCACTGACTTCAGTGGGAATTTCAAATGCTATAGTGAGAAGCTAAGCAAACCAAGAAGAGGCAAACCAGGTGCCAGAGCTGTGCTTCTTGCAGAGGCAGTACTGAAGTTCAGATGCCTCAGTGGAAGTCTAAAGGCTGAGAAATTGATCATGAGATTGGCTTAGCACCTACACTGAAGTCACTACAGCAGGATGGATCTTACATCCTCTGTAGTTCTCTTAGTGTTTGGGACAGCAAGCCAAAGAGAATTTGTCTGCTGCTACCAATGAAAGACAGATTGAGCCCTCAGCAGTGTTAGTGAAGTCTTGTTTAGAAGTCAGGAGTCTGCTGCCTGAAAGTCAGTGTACGCTGTGAGCTGACACTGGAATAGGAACTGTGCCACAGTTTTTCCAAGTTCAACTAGCACAAAGTCAGATATTTCAAAGAATAGCTCAGTGCTGGGCTCTGCTCCATTTGTCACCCAGGGAGAGATTCTGACACTTCCAGAGGGCAGCGTGGCCCACCCACAGTCTGGGACAGACTAAGAGCTGCATTCTGTTCTACAGGCTGTCACTGGTGAGATGGGATGTACCTGCATTTGGCTGCTCCCTTACAGCTCCATACACGGGAAGTGCCCATGAGAGACCTGTTCCATGTCCACAAAATTTTGCAGTCAGAAAGCCTTTTTTTTTCGCTTGAAGTGTTCAAGGGCGTGGAAGGAATAACTGCTGAAAATCCATAGAAGATGACTTCTACAACTTCTCCAGACTAATGGTGGCATAAAATTAAACATCTTTTGATGTTATCTTATAGATTGTCAACAACCATAGGCAAGCCAGCCAATTAAGATGGAAAGTAAATCTTTTCATGTCTTGATCTACATATTAGTTTTATGCAGCCAGATGACTGTTCTTATGCTGCTGTTATATTGGTTGAGGTTTTTACTTATTTTTATCTGCAGCCTCACCTGTTACCATTGCAATAAATACAATAATTACAGTCACAGAGGCAGATAACTGTACAGTATAGCATTGCCTTATAGTTACGGCACTTTCTGACATGGTGAGGCTAGTACTGTAATTTCCATGGGGTGCTACACTCTTTGCCATGCCTGTCCTTCAAGGGGAGTCTTCTCAAGTCAGTTTTGCATAAAAAGATTGTCAGAAATAGAAGTGTGCCCCACTCGCAAGTGTACTGCCCTGGTTCTTCTGCAGTGTGACTCCTCATGCCAGGCTGTTACAGTCATTCTCACACTTCTCTCTATGTGAAGACTGATTTACGTCTTGGCTGTGTAAAAATTTTTGAGGTTAACACTCAAATGTCCAGGTTAGGAGGGCCCAGGGAACAAACTTTGTAAACTGAGGACTGCAACAACGTGATGATGTCTGGTATGAACGTCACTCACTTGAGTGTCTGTCCTCTGACTGGTTTCAGTTGGCTTTGGTTTACCTCCAAATGGGAGTTCATGCCAGAGAAGTTTTCCATGATGTAAGAGAGTTCTCATTTTTGGTTTTGGTATTGCCATACTTCATATTAGATTTATCTTTGGAAATGATCTCAGACTTCATAATGGCGTTCTCTTAGACTTTCTAAACAATGTCTTGATTTTGCCAAAGGAAAAGGGAAAGAGACTCTTTAAGCCAGCCAGCTGCCCTTTTGTTATATCTGAGATAAATCTGAACTTATCGTAAGTCAGCCCATCCGGTCACACCGACATCATTGTCTCTGATGCTGATTAATGAACCAGAGCTAACTTTAAACTGTCACTTCCTGGTTTGCTTTTTTAAATCCTATTTTAATGTCTGTTATATTGCATTTTCAACATGTCCCACTTGCGAGAAGCCTAGGCTGAGGGCTGCATTGGAAGCAGACATCTGGCAGCAAGCCTGTTACACCATATTAGCAGCCAAAGAGCTGGCCCAAAATTACATCTGTTCACCTGAAAGAGCTTCCACAGTACAACCAATACTGAAGTACAAGGAAGGACTCGAAGGAATGAAGAAAAAAAAACACAGTGGATGTCATAACGACCCGGGTTTGTTTATGTAACGTAGGGGGCTGAATCATATCTCAGCCTTTCATCACCCAGCCCTGGAACAGTAGTACTTTAATAATGTCTAATGACAAAAATATGGAAAAAATTAGAAGCCAGAGCAAACGAAGAGGAGGTTTTTCTGATGCAGATTAAGTTCTCTAAATGCCAGTCATTGTTTATTTTTGTCCAAAGCTCGCCTTTCTCATTTATTTAACAGCTCAGACTCTTTTTTCTCTTAATGGCTTGCAGTTTGTAAGGGTGATATTTTTTTTAATATATGAAGGGCATTTAATACTTTGAAATTGTTCTTTTTTTTTTTGACATATATTTCTGGAGGAGTTCTTCCCAGTCTACCTGCTGTTTCTCTAAACCCAAGGCTGGAAGGTGGTCATTAATGTCCTCTTCTCTCTCCCCTTTTGACTACACTGTGGCTCTCAGACCTCCCACCTAGACGCAAACTCATTAGGAACATAGGCAATCAAGGGCTTTAGAAACAAAACTGATTACTGAATGCTTGTGGGATATGACATTGCAATGTCCTAATTTGTCTCTGGAAAAGCAGAGTTTTGATTTTATGCATAACAATCCTCCAAGCTGGCCTCTCATGCCTACAGAAGATCTGGTTCTGTCAAAGGTTGGACATTCTGGTCCACTTTCTGGAGAATATGTCTTCCTGCCAAGCCTGATGAAGCCAGCCTGGCTTATGGCTTTGGGGAGATACCTTGCTGCAGCATGATTCAGGAAGCAGCTGGATGTGGCTCATAAGGAATGGATACCATTGCACAAGCATCATTGTAGCACAAACCACAACTGGATATCTTGGTGTCCTTAAGTCTTGAAGATAGTCATTGTATTTTAACATGGAACATAAACACAGGTCCTATGCAAACAAAGGGAAATTCTTCCTAGATAACTGTTTAGATCATGCCTCCACCCTAACAGCCAACCTGGGGAAACACAGCGCAAAGAGACTGATGGACAGTGATAAGAAAGGGTCAGATCTGAACATGAGAAGACTCAGTTTTATTCTTGGTGATTTATTCAGCATGGGACAAAATAATTGAGACTTCTCCCTACAAATGCAGAGCCAGGAGCAGAAAGCTTCCCTCACAGGTTTTCCATCTGCTGTGATAATCTATCTGAATAGGTTCTTGTAGAAGGGAAAGTGGGGCTATAAGGGATCTGAAAAGGCCGGGAGATTTAAGGCACGATTATCTCTATGCTAATCCTGCAGACATTTGTTGGGCTGGTTCTTAGTACCCTTTACTGATGGAAACTGCCTTTGTTTCCTAGATAAACTCTTCCAGTACCCCTACCATGAGTAAGTTCCTTCAGTCCACCTTCCTTGATGCAGTTTATATTATAGCTTCTTTTACAATCTGCTGTGGACATGGAGGACATGTTATTCATCACTTCTTTTTAACTTCTGCAGGAATGCTTGCTGTCCTGCCCTCTCTGTACACCTAGGGGTGATATTCAAATTGGGTGGGATCAGCACTGTGTCTCCAGATGTGTTCCCTAATTTCTTCTGGAAAGAAACCTGAGCAGGGGATATGAAGGCTTCATGATGGATCTTTTGCTGTGGACACTCAGGTGTCAGAAGTAAAAATGTACCCACCCCACAGAGATCAACCTAAAGCGAGATGCCCTTAAGGACCATTGCATACAGGATCTGTCACACCATCATCTCAGAAGCTGATGATTTCTTAGGTTGCGTTTATAAAAGCAAACAAAAGAATGGACACAGGACCTCAGTTTCTTGTGATGTGAAGCTTCTGTGACTATCCTATCCCAAAGCTGACAAGCTCTGAACAATTTCTGTACTTGATAGAGGAGTTGGCCCACAGTGGAGACCTTAACCAATACACAGTTCAGAAATGAAGAGAACTCAGTATTGTGTATGTGATTAAAAAGAGCCAATTGTTCTTAAGGGTGGAGAACAGATGTGCTCTTTTTCGTTGTATAGCTGTAGCCTCAGATTTTGGCATCCACCATCTTTTTAGTATATCCAGTACTGATGGGACACTGTGCTCGGGACAGTTAACACAATGTTAATGCCATTATCTGTTACTTCTCCATTATACATCCAAACAGCAGCGCTGCTTTGGGAGGAGGAATTCTTATATCAGCTATGAAACAGGAGGTTATGAAGGCCTGCCCCCTGTACACGCAGGGGACCAAGGCAGATAATTCAGAGCGTGGAACTGGCATGGTGTAAATCAGGGCACAGTTAAAATCAGCATCTAGAAACTGGCAGGTCTGTGAAACTGAGGATCAGTGTTCCCCCTGCAGACCACTTCCAGCATGTAGTTTTTCTGCAGGCTGGAGCCATACTCTTTTTGGAGAGTTGGTCTTTATGTCATCCAGCCGCAGAGGAAAACACTACGGTGCTGCTAGTCTTGAAATGCTGGTGAGGCTTTCTTACAAATGTCATGAAAATATGATACAAATGTGAAGTTTTATTTGTTTGTCTGGTCCTGGAGCCCAGGACCATGTTTTTAGGCTTTCTCTGCAACTCTGAGAGCAAAACAATTATTTTATGTTGAAGGGAAAAAAAAGAAAAAAAAAAAAAAAAAAAAAAGAGCTTTGATATTGTTTTGTAACTGCTAATAACTGCTAGCTGACAGGAACTGAAGCTTTAAACAAAACATCAGATATTTTGAAGCTTGTGATAAAAACTGTAAGAGATGGTAACTCTGCACTTGAGATCCTCTTCCAGCACTGACAATTCCCTCTGGCAAGGA
The DNA here is from genome assembly GCA_016647715.1 of Pavo muticus. Classification (NCBI taxonomy): domain Eukaryota; kingdom Metazoa; phylum Chordata; class Aves; order Galliformes; family Phasianidae; genus Pavo; species Pavo muticus. The sequence continues at coordinate 1,423,701 of JACDJE010000241.1, forward strand.
GCTGATTTCACGATGTCAAAGAAGGAAGAAGCTGGTCAGTGGCCAGTGGACAGTCTGTAAACATTGCTGATTAGCAAACCGCCCTCAAAAGCAGCAAGCACTTCAGGCATGGAGTGCTGCAGGGCTGAGGCAAGGAAAACCATCGCAATCGCTCCTCACAAGGGCAGCAGGTGCATGACAGAGAGTCCAGTGGAGGTTTGGAGTGTCATGTGTACAGCAGATCACCCTTGCTCAGGAGAACACCTTGGCCTTGACCAAATGACCAACCTTGTGAACAAAGACAGATTATTAGTGCAGCTTCAGGGCCTTGAAGAATGGATACACACAGCTATCACTTTGGCTGTTGTCTTCTCTTTCTTTGACAGAGGCACCAGCTGAGGGCTTGCAGTCCACTTTGTCCAGATGGGTATCTGCAGTACCTGACTTTGTTTCTTGGTAGGCATCAACAACACTGGTTGTAGCAGAAAGAGATGGGAGGGCTGCAGCAGAGCAGCTTGCATATCAGTGAAACCAAGCCCGTTGTTCCCAGTTCTCCTACATCCTGATATGGAAAGGAGCTGGCAGGGGAGGAAGGCCTGCTGGGCCACAGGCACAGCAAACCCCTTCTTCCTGAAGGTGGGCTGCCAGCCTGGACCCCATGGACAGCAAAGCAAATCCATGCCAGCATCTGCTATTCTGAAGGGATAACCCCAGTGTAGAGAAGGAAGGAAGAAACAAACAAACAAAAAAAAAAAGTGAAAAAAAAGTGGATTCTTCATTCTGGGCCATGGAAATGAAACTTGTAACTTGGTTTCTGAGCAGCCCATCTGCCGGAACAGCTGTGTGCATTGCACAACTCGCTACTGTTAGCAGATAACTGACTCACCACAGCTAGAGAGTGAGCAGAACAGACCTAATCCTTTCCTCCAGCAGCTAGATTTGGTCTTCGGGCAATAAATTCATTTGAATTTTCTCATTTGCTGGCTCTCTTTGGCAGCCAGTTCTGGAAGCTGTTGCAGCCAGCCTGACACAGCTGGTAACTGCAGGCAGCTTGTAATTCTGGGAAGGATGGTTACCAGTTAGTGATAGCAAAGTGTAAGCAAACACTACTGAACTGTTATAGGAGGTTTCCTATGACCTGATAAGGAAATGTTATTTGTCACAGTATTTTAATAAAGGTTTTATGAACAATTGTCACGAAAACCTTCAGAGAGAATCCCCACTTTTGGAGAAACAATTGCAGTAGTTTATAAAAGGAAAGACTGGCACAAGCAGTATTTGCAAAAATACTTCATGCGTAGTGCTGAAGCTCCAGGTGAAACCCCATCTCACAAGAATAACCACAGGCTGTGGAGGGTCTGATACTCAGCTGTGGAGAAGAGTGAAATTCACTTATGGTAGAGATCAATCATGAGGGGTTTTCTTATCACAGAGACTCCTGCAGCAGGCAGGGTTTGTTCATTGCTGTCCTCCATCAGCCAAGGAACATTACCAGCTTCATGCATCACCAGTCAGGCTGGATATTAGAGCACAATTTCTGTGACTCCTAAAACATACACTGTATGCCCCTCTGGCAAATTACCTTTAGCAGAGGCTCCATTCCTGGCTGGTGATCAAGACCACGAAGAGCAATCTGTCACAAGCAATGAGCAGCAGAGCCCCTTGATGCACCTTGCTCCCTCAAATCTCGTAGGTAACTATGAAACACAAGGATGGCACCAGTATTTAGGACCAGATTCTTCTTGCCTACACCTATATTCATTGATTGCTCAGTGGATGCAGCTAGAGTGATAAATGCACAGGTCTCTTCAGTTCCCTGAGGCTAACGCTGGTGGAGCATTGGCACTGCACCCAGGTTCTAGGAGCAACCAGCCCAAAGGGTATTCTTTGGCAGCACATGCTGCTCAGAGCTAAGGATGCAGCCTGCCTGCAGGCGTGGACACATGCTGTGGTGTCAGGTACACATTCATGTTTTACTTTGACAAGAACCAGAGGAAAAAGGAGAGAAAAAAAAAAAAAGAAGTCATAGTTCCCTCCATGTCTGCAAAATTGTTCTTGGCATTTCTTATTTAAACCCAAATTTAGAACACCTTTGCCCTTTTGTAGCAGGTAGCAGTCGATTTTAGCTCCTGATTAATTTCCAGCTTGGGTTCTCTGTTGCTTCTGTTGCTCAAAATTCCTCTTGCAGTTTCGATTAGATGCAATCATTAAATTTTCACTTCCTTTTCTGAGCTGTTGAGTAATATTAGTGTGCATTGTTCAAACAGTTGCTCTCCATCATCACAGAGATGCTTGCCCTATCCTGATGGATGATGCAATGCAATCCTCACACATAGCTTGAATATCAATTTTCTGAATCTATGCAATGTTTTGAGATGGTTGAGTTGCTTTTTTGACAGTAATTCTATATAAATCATTATTATCAGGGTGGTATTTCATAGCAAAGTCAATATTTGTCAAAAAAAATAAAGAAACTGAGAATTGAGGTTAGATCTCAAACAATGTAAGGTCCCAATGGTGCTCATTACTGAAAAAGCTCTTGGCGTCTTCATTTTGTTGGGCAGATGCAATTGGATTTCATGCTCTCCCATGGAAAGAAATTACTCTTGAAACAAGACAGATGATCTTAAGGCCATTCATGACCTTGTAGGCCACGACAGTTTCATACTGTGAGGTTGTCTTTCTTCAGAAGAGAGGGCCTACAGAGCAGTTTATGGATGCTTGTGAAATAGACTGAGTTGCCCCTGTGGCACTGTGAAGAATGGAGTGCTTCCTAAAAGAAAGCAGGTCTTTACCTTCAAGTATTAGTAACTCTGGTCCTCATACACACATGGCTTCACTGGACCTGTGTCAGTTGTACACTGCCCCCACCAACTCCCACTATAATTATCTCATGCAATGGTTATCACCAGAGCCTTCTCACTAATTGGCAGGCACTCATTACATTTTCACGCTGCTTGGGGGAGTTTTATCTTTTTCACTCTGCTTTCACATCAGTAGTAAATTTCCCAGAAGTTAACACCTATATGCTTGTTTGTAGATTTCTCCAGTGAACAATCTGTGATGAGTTATCTTGTAAATAGATGTCTGTGGGCTTCCATAATTCCCGTGGTGCCGTACAGTGGGTCAAGGCTTACTTGGTTGGGTCACTTACGCACGAACAGGTAGCAAAAATTGTTCTTTGTTAGAATGGACTTGGGGCCAAAACTGCATTTGGCCCCATTTTATACAGCTGTACTTCATACTGTAGTTCCGTTTAAAGATGGTTTTAAAAGTGCTAATACATGACCAATAGATGTCATTAGCACATTAGGGACAGTATTTATAAGCACATGAACAATACAGAGTTCCATTCACAGCCCATGTGAGTGACTATTGTTCTCTTCTCACCCACTAAGCACTGAGCTATGGAAACACGCCTGAACTCTGTGCAACCTGTGATGCACTGAGTGGCCAGGTTTGGAAGCCTGATTCACTAGTGCTCTTTGACACCTGCTTCTGAAATGTCATCTTTAAACAGGAATTCACCTGTCCATTCAGATGACTGCTCCCTTTTTCCTGTTTGCTCAGCTTTGACCAGGGCACAGGTGCAGTGCTGGCTGCATGTCTGTAACAGCCTCCAGCAGTGGCCTCAGCCTGAACTGTGAACCAGTCTGCTTCTGTAATGTTGGGTGAGGACACCTCAGCATGCTCTCTGAGTCTTCCTCCCCGTGCTCCAGGTGATTCACCACCAATTGCAGACAGACCTGCAGGTCCGTTTGCACCAGGTTGCAGTGCAGGCTACACCATGCCTGCATGGAAGAGCTTCCCCACTGCTGGAGTCGTGCAGCTGCTTGTTACTCCACCTCTGATCCAGGCAGAGCATGCATCTCTGTCTCAGATCTTCCCATCTGCCATTTTATCTTTCTCCTTCTCTTCCTTCTGACTCTTGTTTCTGATGACTGCTGTTAGGTGTCTCAGCATAAAGCTAAAGAGAACCTGGGTGCCCACCAGGACTTTTTTCTTATTTATCCTCATTAGCATTGTATGAGCAAGGGAATGTATCACTGCAAACTCAGAAAAGCCTAGAAAGGTGCTCGAGGTCCTCAGCCCCCCCTCTAACTGCACCCTGAGTAAACATGCTTTACCAAGCAGAGACTGGGGCAGAAGATTGTCCTACTATGCAGAACAATATGAGCCAATGAAAGCAGACCAAAGCACCTCATCGTGCATGCAGCTGTTCAAACACACCTCTTGTCCTCCGCATCCTACTTGGGACAAAGGATTTTGATCAGGACAAGACACCAGGCCAGCAACAAGGCAAGGATCAGAACCAGAGCTCGTATTGAGCAAGATAATGTCATAGTCTCTCCTTCTGCCTCAGCCATTCAAAAACACACCTGCAGTTCTTAAACAGATTTTGCTTTGAGTTTATTGCTGGGCCAGGCTCTGAATAGGGAAGAACTAAATACATAATGCAAGGTAAATAACCTGAAGGTAAATAATGTGTTGCATAAACAATAGACAACGTGCACTTCCTGATATTTGCACCATTGGCACATATTACAAAACATGCAAATGGTCTGGCAGGGGGGGTGAATTCTCCAGATATGAATGGAAAACAAACAGGAGATGAAAAGGGATGAGAAACAAATAGGCTGATGAGATGATGCTCCTGCCTGAGAAACCTCCAGTGAATGGTACTGTCTGCCAAGGAACAAAAGCTCTGTTAGGAGTGCAGCAACTTGAGGGCTCTGGAGGAGGCAGGGAATGGGAGGGAATGGCAGACAAGAAAGGGAAAGGGATTTACATGTGGATGAATGACTGGAGACCATCTGTCAACTCCATTTACTGGGGCTCTTTCGAACCTGGCACAGAAGCCAGGTTTTGCTATGCCTGTGATGCAAGTTTGGCAGTTTTTACCCTTCTCTTTTCCTCCTGTCATGTGCTGGAGTAACTGTATAACCAGACTGCTTTTGGGCTCTGTCAAACATTCACCCTTTCTCCGCTGCTCTCCCCCTTGTGTGGGCACTGCCATTCTCCCAAAGCTTGGTAAAAAATGAAGGCACATTACTTGGCACAGCAACAATGATGGGAGGCAGAAAGCCATCAAAAGTGGTGTGTGGCCAAGCACCCTGCTGTTACTATGCAATCCCATGCCATCTTCATCTTGGCAGGGTCTCTCCAGATTGATCTGTCAGCAGAAACCCTGCCTCCAGTAGCAGAGCCTTCCTGAAGTGTGACATTGCCCGGGCCCAAAAGGGCACTGTGGGATTAAGGATTGAGGGTGTAAACTTTATAAGGAACCAACTTTCTCTGTAGGCTTGCTCTGGAGCTGCACCCTGTGAAGCCTCAGGCCTTGCAACCAAGCCTGGTCTTCATGAGAGGAACTGTGCAGGAGGCAGCCCAAGGCTTCCAGCCACACTCCCATGGACAGCTCCAGGCTCCTGGTGCCAGTGGTGTGACAAGCTGCTGCATCTCAGTGCCTGCTGCTGAGCACGTGGTGAGGCCTCTGCTGGGAATCCTTTGCAGTGCAATGTAACAGAGGGTATACGGAAGAAAGCTGCTCTGAGTTAAATACCCATGGCTGTTTGCTACTGTCATTAGAGTGCAGGTTCAAATAGTCTCATTTCATACCGAATCATCCTCATTTCTGAGCAACAGCGAAGTCTTCCAGTGATTTGGGCAAGAATAATATCCCGTTCTGCATTGCTAGCCATGCTCAGACAGGCAAACAAGTTTATTTCAGCTTCAGACCTGAGCATGTAATTAAAACCCAACACTAGCAGCTTGCCGTGACTGGGGAGAGAGGAAAGAGAGAAGCGACTTACTGCCGTGGTAAGAGAAAAGGAAGAAGCTTGTGATGTATGAAGTAGCGTTTGGCAGAGCTTTGGATAAAAAGTCAATGAAGCATCTCTGCAACAAAATGAATCAATTCATCTTGGTAGGTTATTTTGTTAAACCCTCTACTCCAAACAATTTAGTAAGCTGTTCCCACTGGCAGATGTATCTTGCTTTCTTAGGCAGCAGGCTACGACTAATTCTATAGAGCTTTCTTCAGCTACACACTCATGAAAGATCCTTCTGGATATTTCCTCAGCTCACAATAATAATTGCTTATGAACACCATCCCATAGAGGTTATACACATGAATAACACTCCCATCCCTGCAGTTACTTTGGCTTCAAGATCTTACTGCTACCAAAGTGAGAGGCTTAAACACTTCTTAGTGTCTTGGCTGAGGCTATAGAGCTGGCTGAAGAAAGACAAAAAGCAAAAGCTCAACTTCTCTGAGACCATGTCTCTGCTTCACCTGTTACATTGTGGGATTAATCCACATGAGCAACCCAAAAGGAAATCTGGAGTTTCCATCTGTCTTCACAGAATGCACAACAGCTGGACTACAATGCCCCGAAATTCATTCTTTCCTACGTGCAGGGACTCAACCCACTCCTCAATATGACCGCTGATGTATCACTGGAAAGGATTAAGCAGAATTTGTTAATGAATTTTATGTCTCTTAAGATAACAAAACTCACTTTTGCTTTGCAGTTTAAGGGGAAAAATATCTATTAGCTTTCATGTATGTACATGTGACCCTGCCTATGCTGATTGTAAAAGCTATGGTGCCATATGGCAAAGACACCTAGCAAAGTCTTATGTAATTCAGGAGATTTCTGGACTTTATGGGGGACAATTTCATGAAACATACGATCAGTGAACTGACTAGGGTAGTTGTTCCGCTGGACCTGATAGGTACAAACAATGAAGAACTTCCTGAAGACTAGAAAGCTGAGTGCAGCCTTGGCTGCAAGGGCCATGAGGCTGTGGATTTCTGAGAGGAGTGAGCAAGATAAAAAGAAGAATCACAAACCTGGACTTCAGAATAGAAGATTTAGCCTATTTAGGGATCTGTATGGCACTGTCCCTTGGGAAAATGCCCTTTTAGGAGACAAGGAGATAAAGGAAATGCTAGATGATCTTTAAGGACAGCATCCTGGGAGCTCAAGAACAAAAATTGCAGACAATTATGGCAGTGAACACAGAGAACACAAATCTTTTGCCCCATCTTAAATGTGAATAGGAAGGACATGTAAGGTGAAAGCAGGGACATGCTGCTTGGAAGTAAACCAAGACACCATTTATGAACATAGGGATGGTGTCAGGAAAGCCAAGCTCAGCAGGAGCTGAAACCAATAAAGGAGGTGAAGGACAGTAGTGTCTTTCTTTAAGGACAATGGCAGTGAAAGGAAAGCTATGAAGACTGTGGGTTCCCTGCTTAATAGGATAGAGGCATAGCGACAAGGACACAGAAAAGGCATAGGCATTAAAGGCCTTTCTTGTTGCTTCAAGATTCAATGGACATTTTTCTGTGCAACCAGATCTAGTTAGATCCCCTCTGAGCAGAGAGTAGGACAAGGTGACCTCTGGAGGTCCCTTCTGACCTAACTTGTTTTGCGGTAAGACACTCAGAACTGGTATCTGGTTCCAGATACGCCTTTTTCTATATATGTGCGTGTCATTGGGGAACCAAATGGGGGTTAAACTTTTAGAGACCCAGCTTTAAGGCCAGGCTTTCTAATTCAACTTTTTACCTGGACCCAGATAGCATGGCTAGGCAACTGAATAAACAAATACTTCATTCTGCATGTCTTCAGGGAGCTATAAAACCAAAAAGGTGAGTTCCTTTGTGATGATTTTGTTACAGTCATGAGAGATATATTATAATAGTGTCTACATTAGGAACACATGTCAAATTGCCTGTTAGGCCTGATCACTGCTAAACCATCAGGAAGGCGTGATCATTCCTCACTGGGATGAAAGGCTAAGAAAGTCCTTAGATGACTGCTAATCAGCCTGTGAAGCTAAATGTTCATGATTTCCAAGTATGGACTTTTAACTGACTTTTTTTAATGTCCTTACATTATGCTCCATTTCTTTAGGAAAGGGAAAGGTGTGGTGTGGGAAGTGAATCTTGAAACCAAGCTGTAAGCCTCAAGCAGCAATTTCACAAGTATAAAAATTTGCCATTAGGCCAGGTCTCAAACTCTCCCAAACTTCAGGATTTGGTCTTAACTTTTCACTCACCCCCTTTTTTTAATGCTCTATTTTCATTTTCCTAACTTCAAAATTGCATGCAGTTCTCACTGTAAGGGAAAGTGTTTGCATACATTTGAGCTATTTAGTACGTGTATTTTTTAAATTCAGACAAATAAATGTTCTATCTAGCAGAGCACAAGAGAGCCTGGTTTGTCAGCATAGAAGTCTGGTTTGAGACAGATGTATCAGAGAGAGCTTCAGTTTATAAACTGGATTTTCTTTTCTCACTGAAAGAAAAACGAATTGGTGCATTACATATCATTGTTTATGCTGAGAAATCACTTCAGTGTACCCAGGGTGTGTTGATGTGTCATTCCCTCTTGTTTAACACTATTAAATCCATCCAACTTGCCATCAAATAAATATTTATTTTCTCAGGAGTACCGAAATATTTCCAAGGTGGAGTGAGAAACAGAGAATTTCACAGCTGATGTGTGTTTCTCTCTTGGAATGACATCATCATTTAATTCCTCCAGATATTTTGCTCTTTATACAATTTTGACAGAAAGAGAAAACAATTGCCTTTTGCCTTAAGGTGGAAAGTTTTAAAGTGGCTTAAATCAAAATGAACAAAAATCATGATGCAAGAAATAAAGCGCAACATACAAACTGTGATTTACAATCAAACACATTTTTTATCTATGGCAATTTCAGAAACTCCAACGGACATAAGAATTATCATTCTTTGCCTTTTTTTTAGCACTTGAGGTAGTGGGTGTTTGTGCCTGAGGGTTGTTTTAAAAAATTCCTTTGTAATTTAACTTTATCCTAAACATATACATTTATGAAAAGTGAATAGGGTTTCTACAATTTCTAGAAAAAAAGAAAAGAAAAGAAAAGAAAAGAAAAGAAAAGAAAAGAAAAGAAAAGAAAAGAAAAGAAAAGAAAAGAAAAGAAAAGAAAAGAAAAGAAAAGAAAAGAAAAGAAAAGAAAAGAAAAGAAAAGAAAAGAAAAGAAAAGAAAAGAAAAGAAAAGAAAAGAAAAGAAAAGAAAAGAAAAGAGATAAAGAAGACTTTCTTGATTTCTATTTCAACAATCAACATATGGCTATGTAGACAGACTTACACAAAATGATTACAAAATGGCTTACACAAAATGAGTGCAGTAAAAAGGCATCATACAAAACAGTAAAGACTGGTGCTTATTTCAAGGAATCGTGTCTTTTGTAACCTGTTGTCATAGGTTTAAACTCATGGATGAGAGGCAATTCGTAATGAAGCAGCAGAGATCTAGTCTCTTAAGCAGAGTCACTCCAAAAGCCTGTGTTACAATTCACATGGATGTGCTTTTTGCTCTGGGCAAGTGTGATGAAATTCATATAGGCAGAAAATTTAGGCTATAACTCAAATCTGATCCACATTTGAAGGTGTAATCCATGGGGGATTTTAAGGCTGTTTATATGGATTAGAGGAGGAGGATCAGAATAAAACCCTCCCATTGACCTAAGTTAACTTTTTGTCACTAAAAGGTCTTAGACATTTCTATCGGAAACAGTAGGAAAAGAACTTTCTTCGTCATTGCACAAAATGTAGCAGTGATTAATCTCCCTCATTTTCATGTTAAAATGTTTTTCTTTTGTCAAAAGACCACATTCTCCCCAAATTTTGACTTTCAAATGAAATACCAGAACAGAGTGAGGGAGGCATGCTGCACAGAAATGTTGATTGAATTCAAAACCTAATTTTCCTATCCAAAATAATAATAAAAAAAATTGCTTTCCAGTGAGTCCTTGAACTTCCTATATCCCTTCCGTTTTCCCTTAGAGGAATCGAGATTTTGATTAGACACAAGTAAAAAACAAAGGTAGAGGGAAACAAACCGGGTTTAAGTATACAAACCAGATTCAAGTATATACCCTGATGAGAACTGATTTAGAGAAAGAGGAGACAGATGTTGAAGATCTTGAAACCAAGAGCAAAGGATTCTTTGAATTCCAGACAGGAATAGGTTAACAGAAACTGCAACAGCTTGAGTTAGGCATGTGGTCTATGCAGGTCTGAGAAAGCATGGAGGAAAGAGACTGCATCTCAGAGGAAAACAAAATCATCCACATAGCTTTTTGTTGAGTGAGTGAATCAACAAGTCAGCCAGCATCTGCCCTGCTATTTTCTTGGCAAGAATCCCTGTGGCAACAATGTCATACAAACTTTTATTGGAGAGATTTCAAATCAGCTAATTAGAAAAAAGCTTAAAACAATGAGTGCAGAGGAAGGGGGAAAACACATACAGCCCAGGATTTAGATTTTCAGTCAGGCGATCTATATAATGGAACAAGCAAGAGAGCATGCCCAGGAGATTACTACTTAAGCAATTCCCCAAGATTTTTATAAACCCGTCTACAAAAATCTTCCTTTCCCATTATCGAGGATGGTGTTGGATACACTCCTCGAGGCACTTGTCATGCTCAATGGTCTTTACGAACATTTTGTGGCTTTAAATCATATGTCTGTTCTTATTAACTTCAAATGTCCTCCCTTAGCTTTAATTTTTATATTTAATTTGGTTCTCGCTTGTCTTTAAGCCTGTTGGAGCTCTATAGTTGCTTCAAGAGGCACAGGCATATTTGCTGATGCTCCTCTGGTTTTGGACAGCATTTGTAGGGGCCTTGTAAGAACAACTGTAAGATACCTGAGGCCAACAGCTTCTGACAACAGCTAGTGATTACAGGAGCCTGGTCTGGGTGCATAAGAGGGCTAGTTTTTCTCACAGAAGCAACAGGCTGTCATTAAGAAATCACCTGTTGTTCTGCAAACCTTGGCTAATTGCCATGCAAATCGTCACAGGAATCGTACATGACATCCTCCACAAGCCAGCCCTAGCTCAAGAGTGGTGGGCACCTCTAATGGGAAATGGTGAATAAAATTATGGTCAAGGAAATTGGAAGAGATGGCAGAAATAATATGGTTAATAGTATGAGATCTAACCCATTTCCTGATATCATAGACAAGTTTCTGGCCACTACATTTGTTGTTCAGTGTAGATCCACTCCTGTTTGGAAGCAGGAATGGACTTTCTGCCCTTAGATAAGCCATATAACAACTTTCTATATCCCTTTGGGGTTGCAGTAGCTCTGGTTTAAGTAAGTGAGTGAAGCTTCAAAGGGTACAAATCTGGCTTTTCAATGGCTACACTTACATAAGTACTTCACCTTGCTACTGGGGCTCTTCCTCAGGTGAGTCTGAAAAGAGTAATGCTTTCTCAATTTGCATTTAGGTTTCCTTAAAGGTGAGTCCAGGAAGGCAGAAGTGCTGGAAAATGCTTTAAGGACATTTTCAATCACCTCCTTGTTTTTATAGTCTCTTTTTATATTTTCCAGTGACAATTCTCTCCATCAAAGCTGCATTTCAATGCTAGAAAATGATATTTTTTTCTTTCAGCAGTACACTGTAAATCATTTATCTCATCTTCAAATGTAATATAGATCTAGGTTTTAAAACATTCACATGAAGATTTCCATGAAACTTGAGGAGATATTCTCCTTCCCTTTGGGCAAAAGGATGCCTGTCAATATTTTTTACATTTGAACTACGTAAAATCTGTGTTTCTTTTTTTTTCCTGAAGTCACATGAGCTTGCATGTTGCATCTTACTTCAAAACATTCAAAAAACCATAAGGTCTGTAGTCGCACACAGTCCACTGGCTGATGTTCATAGCACATCCTGCACTGGATCAGAAGCAAGAGAAGGTAAGCAAACATCGGTGTGCTACTGGAAGATGGCATCTGCCTAACAGAGAAACCCTCTGCAGGAGCATGGCAGCTCAAAGTACCCTGTATTTCTGCTCTTGGCGGTCCTCAGGAAAGAGGACATGCACTGAAATCTCAGCATATCTATAACTAACAGTCCAGAGAACCAAAGATGTTGATAGGCAGAAATCTAGAAGTAGTGTCTGATGTATGAAGGAGAGTCCTCTGCCATCATACACACACATGAAAATAAGGCTGAGGTGTTTACAGAGTTGCATGCATATTTTTTGGTCTGTCAGACACTCCCTGTGTGTGGGCTATTGTTTGACTGCAAGTTCTAATAAATAAGATCTGACATTCAATAGAAACCTCTTATTCCCCAGCTGCACAGGATGACAAACCAACTGGGCCAAATTCTCTGCGGCAGTACGTGTGCCATCTTCTGGGGACTTCACCACGGCAAAGGTGACAGCTTATTGTTTGTGGGGAACGCGTTGGCCACGCTCTGCTATGTATCTGAGCAGACTTTCACATTGCATAGTTAAGTGACAGAGACTATTAGAGGCTGAGAAATGAGGACTTGCAGCCTTTAGAGGAGGGAGGTCTGGAACAATTTGTGCTGAAAGCGAAGTCTGGAGCCATGGGCAGCTCTTTGGTGGTGAAAACTGAAGCTGGAGTTAAGAGCTAGCAGAGGAAGGAAGATGGTTTTCTGGGAGAAAAGAGACAGTGCATTTGTGGCACTGCTCCAGCTCCTCTCCTTGTGTAGTGGGAGGCAGGCAAGACTGATTATAGTTTCCTAATGAAAAACATGGGTTATTCAGGCTGTACAAGAAATCAAGTGCAGAAGTATAACATATTCAAAAAACATGTCTTTGGAGATTTATTAGCAACAAACAAGAAAAAGAGAAAGGTCAACTGTATTTAATATCATGTGGTAAAGTATTAATAATCTCTGTGTAAACCTAAGTGAAATATACTTTCCAAGCTTTTGGCTCTTTGTGCATTCTTTTTAGTTTTCTTGCTTTGTATTTGTATAAGATCAGCTCTCCCCATTTTACAGGATGTATTCTCCCATTACACACTATAAAATAGAACTCCTCACAAGCAGAAAACAAGACAAAACCTATTCTCCCTAGAAATGCACCCTTTGTTCCTGCTTGCCTCATGATTATTTATAGATGGAAGAGGATATATTTGTGGCACTGTATATGGAGCCTTGAGGTTTCAGTGAGTGGAATTTCTTTCAGTGTTTAAATCCCATGGATGCTACAATCCAGCAGGAACCTGTCCTCCGCCTGTCCTTCACCTCAGAGATGCCATGGAGAGGAGAGGAGAGGAAAGAAGAGGAGAGGACAGGAGAGGAAGACATGGTGGCAGTCCTGATGCCCTGAGCAGCAGGGAAGGCATTTCTCCCAGTCACAAACCAGTGCTCTGTGTCAATCAATTATCCTGCAGTACCTAGCAAAGAGGGTATCAGATAGACACAGGCACTTCAGGGTGTTGGCGCATTCAATTATTTGTCCTCCCCAGTCTGCAGTGAGTTATCTCTGGGGATGTGTATACCCACTGGAGATGGGAAGGCAGCATCTAACATGCCTATGCCAAAGGACTCAAACAGGAGTCAGCAAGCATCAACAGCTACAGTTTCAGGAAAGTAACATTTAATGTCCAGAAAATATTGTCAAGGTGGGAAGGAACAGCTAAGAAGTCTCAAATCCATTTCTGTCACCGCAGCTAGCACTATCCAGTTTTCCTTACTGTCATTGGACCACAGCTTAAGCCTATACTAGTCACAAAATGGACGAGCACAATCACATCTCTCTGTGTGTACTGCTTAATGACCACTCCACTCCCTTAAAAATGTTTTTACTCATGGCCATCAGCTCCCCTGGGTGCTCAGGACAGATCTGAAGCAAAGCTCCAAATTCTTGAAGCATTAGGGCAGAGATAGCTCCTTCCAGGGATTTTATCCAAGGACTGGTCCCACTGCTTCTGTGTTATACCACTTCTAGGAAACTGATAGTGGAGGCATCACAGTATCTCCTTATGGACGGATGAACAGGGTAAAACAAATACTTGCTCTCATGTCCCTGGCTTTATCTATGTTTCAACGCTGCAAGCTGACAGCAAGGTAAGGACAACAAATATACTTCTCCCTCCGAGCATCCAGCTCTGCTTGACAGGACTCCTGCTGCATTTAAGTGATAGGATAAAAAGGCCCTGTGATGATCACATACAGAATGATGGCCAGAAATCTGAAAAAGCTGAAAAGAAATATGCTTTCTTTTCCTATAGAATTACCCTCTTTCCATAAAGTTTCTTGATTTTCATGTAAAAAAGCATTCCAATAAAGAAAAAAAAGAGAACAGCTGTACCATCACTGCCATGGGGATATTCTCTTAAAGACTCTATTAGAGAAATGTCTATTTTTCCTTTTTTTTTTTTTTTTTGGTCCATTTTGCACTGCTGGAGGAAAGTAAGAGAACTTGGGTGGAGATTCTGGCTCTAATATGAGTAATAGCCTTTAGCTTACTTAAAGTTTCCTCTACTGCACATGCTATTTTTCTTCCCTCCCTTCCTTACATCCATGTGTTGTGGAGCTATACCCTTCTAAACAGCAGCTGTGCTGTACCTCAGGAGGGAGAAGGGATCTCTGAAGGATGAAAAAGCACGCTAGTAGCCAACCCTTCTCTCACTTGTGCTGCTTGTGCAAAAGCACAGCAAACTGCTCACTCCAGCCACATCTCCCCCCGTCCATTTCTCAGTGAGAGCTTTGGTGTGCATTAAAACTATTCCAAGTAAAGGAGGAGAGGGGGATATTTCTGCTGTGTCCCATGGCCAGTGCAGCAGTCCCTGGAGAGGGCTGTGCTCGAGTCCTCCTTTCAAGATGTGTGCAATTCCTAGGAATGCTAATAGCAGTGCATCATAGCCTAGGTTCAGTGGGATCATTTTTAAAAAGAGATGAAAAAACACAGAGCTAACTGCATTCCATACTGACATGGGCTGTTAAGTCAGCTGTTTTATGGAACAGGCTGGGATAATAGACTTGTGTTACCCTGAGGTTGGATGGATTTCTCTTTTGCACACTGTTAAGCCTTTTTATTGCTCTCAGTTCAAGGAGGACGTGCACGCTATTTATAAAGGTTAAATATTATCTGGCTGAATGGAAGAGGGGAAAAAATGATAGTAAACCTAGCAGAACTGGGAGAGAGACAAAGATTTTTTCAACTAATGGTTAATTCTCCCTTGTTTTGGAAAGGAGATAGAGAAGTTCTGTCTAGAAATAACCTTCTAATGATGAAACTGGTATAGATATATGTCAGGAAAATAGCCTTGACTAAAGAGATTTTTTCCTCTTGCAGTTTCGCTGTTGACTGGTCAGATGAACAGAAACACAGCCTGTGGGAAACTAGAAAGGCAAAGAGGCAAAGAGACTTTCTAAAGGTCACACATAGGTCAGTGGCAGAGCCAAACTCAATTCTGGGCTTAATTGGTAGTTCTTCTTTCTGTTTAATGTTGCTCTCATTTTCAGCCCATGCAGCTATCCTTGCCTGTGTGATTATGCATGTTGGAAGCACTCCGGAGCCTCTTTTTCTGCCTTATCATTTTGTATGCTGTGACAAGCTCACTATGTCTGGGTCTGCTTTTCTTCCTTCCTCTTGCTCTGTAAAGTCTGCAATTTCTTAAAGCACTGCCTGTGTTTATGAGTGAATTCTCACTCCTCACAACGGGAGAGATGGAAGATAATTGAAACCAAATGTTTCATTTGTGTTAATAACGAGTGCCATTCTATTTTATGTCATGCTGTTTCATGCAAGAGCACTTCAAAGTGTGGAGAAGAATAGAGGAGAAGAACATCATAAAAAAGCACTGGAGGCCACATAATGAGAACTGATCACAAAAGGAAAAGCACTCACAATGCAGACCTTGACCACAATGTCACCAGGGGGAGAGACATGAGGCGAGGATAAAGTACTGCAGGGCTGTATCTTTCCACAAGAGGGGCTGTTCTGCTGTTCTCATACTGAAGGGCCTCCAGGAGTGAGATAGAACCTGTGTGGGATGACAATGTCTCCCTACTGCCTGGAAGTCTCTGCTCTGCAAATCCTTGTTTGTAAGGGACAGTGTAAGGCAAGGCTTGACCTAACATGAGCATGCTGTCCTCTCTCTTATCTATGAGCACAAGAGGAAATCACTCAGCATCTTCTGATTTTGTATTTTGTGTCATTTGCATCCTTTTAAAGAAACGTGTTGGGTTTGTTTTGTGTTTTTTTTTTTTTTAATTCCTCTTTACACAGGAGAAATACTCCTGATGCTGTATTAATAGCACCCAAGCCCTGGTCAAAAGGCAGCAGTGTAAGTTACTTTATTTCCTGCTGACCATGATTCATCGCAGCATCTGAGAATGTCACATTCTTGTCTACCCTGCCACCACAATTGAAGGGCGGAGAAAGATGTCATGGACAAAAAACACAATCCAGCTTTAGATATCCTCTGTGAGACAGGTAGCACTTGTGTTTTCGTAATCCAGGGCATTAGGCCACATTGCATGCAGCTAAAACATGTGGCATGGAGGCTTCATCGGGATATTGAATGTGATGGTTGGGCCAAGGACTATGAATGAAGAAGAAGCAGGAACAAATTGTGCAGCTCCACACATGCATTCAGTGGCAGAGGGCTCTTACAGTTGCCTCCTTCATGGCAGTGTCAAAGCCAGCTTTGAGATCCTGCTGTTCAGGCAACCTGATTTTTTCCATGCACACCCTTCAGCCAAAGAAACAGAGCTGTGCATGCAGTTTGAAATGCTCATTCATCTTAAAATTCACAGAAATTCATCCCAGTCTATCATTTACTGCACTTGGCAGGTTGTCTCATTATCCTTGCTGGATAATGCTGCTCTTTCAGTTGGAGGCACTCTTGAAGGTTATAGGAAAGAATCTTTGTTTCATGAAAACCAATGGCAAAAGCTACCAGGTTTTTGCTGTGTAGTATAGAGCAGTCCAATTGTCTTGTTTGTTCCAGTTATCATAGCACCATCAAGCGCCTCAAAAAAGTATTATCAAAGAAGTAGCTGCAACAGTTGGAGCATGGCTGGAAAGCAGAACCCACAATGAAGTAGTATATCAGTACTTTTATTTATACAGCTCATCTAGATTCAAGGCACTATACCACATAATGAAACACACAGAGAAAAAAAAAAAAGCAAAAAAAAATTAACTCTCTGAAATAGCTTGTCTTTAGGTCAGGCAACAGAATGGCAGTTCACGTGGACTGTAACCCAACTGAAGATGGAGTCCCAAGGAGTTCCCAAGCAATCCTCAAGCTTTGAAGTGGGCAGGGTACAAGAGGATATCTGCAATTAGACTGCCATAGACTACTCTTTGGTGAGAGAAAGTTCTCAGGACAGAGCTTGCTCCATCAGCAGCACTATGGAGCTTCTTGTGTTGGTGGGCATAGAGCTTATATCTGGTGAAACTACAATTAAGTTCACAGGGTTTGTCTTTTGAGTTTCAACCTTGGGTCAGGTTGTAGTCAGAGAGACTACAAAGTTGGGAGTTCAGGTAATGATACTGATGGAAGTTTTGAGCGAGGACCTATAAATAGTAAATTTCCCACCTCTTGACCAGGGCCTGATGAATCATGCTTTGCAAATGGAGTAAATGCTGTAAAACCTGGGGTTCTTAAGGAACTCCTGCTAGTCTCTACTGCCTTGGGGTCCAATCTCTTGTGGCTCAGGACGTGTGTGGTGTGCAGGTTCTCCAGCCATCCCTTTGCAGGCAGCTAAAAAAGTGTGGTAATGTGGGGTCTTCATTTGGACATCTAGTGTCCCTCCTTGAGTTCGTCCTCAGTAGACATTTCAGAAGAAAAGGTGTTTTGTTTTCAGGTGTTTTGGTGAAGAGATATATTTAAAAGATTTAGATATCAGAGCCAAAATTTGGGCTGTTTGTACCACTTAAATTGCTATGCTAATGGTTAATGGTTAAACTGGGTTTTAATATCCTTCTTTCTTCTTAGACGATTCGCTTTAATTATGCAGACTTGCAATAATAACATTTAGCATCGTCTCCTGATCAAACTATGACACATTACAGCACTTTCTACCTGAGATCTTGGCATTTCCTTTTTTATTTTTATTTTTTATTTTTAAAAACATCTCAGATTAACTGCGCAGATAGGAGCTTTTGCTCTCCAGATCCTCCTAGTTCTGTCTGGTTTTGTTTCAAAGTATTGAATGAACATATACTGCAAGCCTGCAGGATCCAGTCCAAAGCCCATGTGAGCTGATGGAAAGTTTGCCATTGGTTTTGAAGATGCTTCGAATCTGGTGGAGAAGAGAAACAGTGGGAGAATAAGTGGGACCGTGTCCAGATAGCCCCAAATCTATGTGTTGTGTGCAGGTTTGAGTTACCCGATCGTGTACAGCGTTTCCAGTTTCTTGCATTTCTCATCATCCTGAATCTAGAGCTGAAGGTAAGGTACATCATTAGTACCACCCCAGCACAATCTTCTGTAGCCAAAATATTTCTTTAGGAGTGTTCTTTTTTGGCTTGGAAAAATCCCTTTTTTTGGGTCTTATTTTGTTTTGAACAAGTGTTTCCCAAAAGTATTTCCCAACTGGATTGTAAAAAAAAAAAAAAGAAGAAGAAAAGAAGTCTACATAGCAATGAAAAGAATAATCAGTTCCTGCTGTTAGGCTCTAGTACTCTGAAGGCAGAGTTAATGAAATAAATATTGTCTAATTAAAGCGACCTTCATAGCTGTAGGATCAAGCCTTCGGATGGAAGTCATCAAACTGAGATAGCACGAAGCTGTCAGCTCGGGCTGCATCTAGCTCTTGAACCCGCATTCCCAGGACAGACATTCAGGATGGGGGATCTCTTTTCAATATGAAACCTTAGCCTGACACTTAAGAAAACCCCTTTGTCCTTAATACAGATAGAAGCAGGCTGAAATCTTGCCAAGCTCCTTCCCATCTCCTTCTCCTTACAAGTTGCAACATCTCTGTCTTTGGAACATGGTGATTGACAAGAGGCTGAAGTTGCACTTGAAGCCTGGGGCTGCACTGCTGTTCTGACAATCTCCACAGCCTTGGTTTTGTCGTTCTGTAGAGGTACAGCCAACTTTGCCTTTGCTTTTCCTTGCCTTGCTATCCCACTGTAAAACCATCATGAAAAGGCAGCCTCTAAGATAACTTGGTATCTATGCCAGTGGAAATAAAATATATTGAGGAATCTTCCACAGTCTTTTATAAACAGTTAGATGTTTGATTTCTTACAAATGCATGTATGTATATTTAATTATTATTATTACCAGTGGATAACATTAAAGTGTTTATGAATATGACCTGCCAAAAGTGAGGGAAGGACATTTTCATTCCTCGTCAGGAAGGAGTGCCACTGCATCCTTGAAGAGAAACTCAATAGTGATGTATGGCAAAAAGATTTTCCTATGGGACTTTCTCTGTAGGAAGACACTGATTAAGCTAAAGACAGTGCTTTGCAGGAAAAGAGCTTGATTAATACCAGACAGGAAGCGATTACCAAGCTTATTAGTTCAATGGTTAGAACTTTAAAAAAATAATTGAATATCTTCAAAATATAATTTTTCTGGTGACCAATTTCGGGAAAATAAATTGAAAACAAATTTTAAGAATGCAGGAAGACAGAAACTTTGCTTTACAATCATCTCAAACATACGTAAGTACCTCATTGTCTTAGAATCAATAAAATATTTTACTGAAAAAAATAGTCTAAGATGTAATTCAATACTCAGAATGCAGGGAGTATAGCATTCAGTTTCTACGATATGAGCAACATTCCTTGAGCTTGTATTATGGAGTAAACATGCATTCAGAGGGCTGTTTTACTTTTGAAGTAAAACTCTCAGTTGCTCAAGAAAAATCCACATTTCTATGTGCAAGTGGTTAGTAAAGTGTCTAGCCAACTCTGCAAGAATGGACTGGATGACATAAATAGTAATTCTATTTTAAAAATCTGACAATATATCCATACTTATTATGGCACATGTGCAGCTCATTGTCAATGTGCAATTCATACCTTTCTCTTTAAAAAAAGATGATTTATTGGATATGCACATTCTTAACAAACCCCAAATTAGTCAAAATGTCAAATCTGCATAGGTTTTGCCTATTTTGCCTGCACCCAGAGGAAAGGAAAAATGCACTGAAGCTGAAATTTATCTTTTATCAAATAATGATTTTATTTGAATGTTAGTGTAGTCAAGCATCATAAAAATACTTGTACATGCAAAAAAGACAGCAAAGACAAAGAAAGAACAGACAAAGCAAAATCCTCACAGTCAAATGCTGACTTCTGTGGGGGACATGTAGACGTCACCCAATGGTAGTAGGCTAGCTGATGTTACTGACCTGTGTGTGTGGGGGGGAAGGAGAATGTTGCTAGATCTCTGACATGTTGATAAAGCAATGGGCTCCGGATTTCAAGGTAGGTTACTCAAAGCATAAGTAGTCCCTCAGCAAAACATTGTCATAACATTGTTCTGAAACTTTCCTAGGAGTCTTTGTTATGAAATGTTGTCCCATCCCAGCCATCCCTGGGCCAGGAGACAACCTTTCGAATCTGCATAGAAGCTGTGGGGGTCTTGCTAATGGAGTTTGTCAGGTTTTAGCTTGAGGCAACCACACATCACAGCCACATAGTGTACAACAGATGTTAGTGGATGTTGCAAAATCTTTCAGCACAGAGGACTGTGGGGTAGGACTACTCTTTGTGTCTTCTACAGATTACCAGAGATTAACCTGCGGAATTGAGCTGGACTCTTACTTCAAGTTGATTGTTTTCCCTTCGACATCTGAAGGGTTGAACAACTCACCCAACAGCTAGTGAAATCACTTTCCTTGCTTTCCAGCCTATTTCAAACGTTGGTTCTGTAGGGAGATTAGAAAGCTTAAACCCAGATTCTGCCCTTTCTTATGATACAGCTGTCTCTGAAGTCCTGGAAAGTTGTACTTCATGTATTTGAGTCTAGGATTTGACCAAAGGCTCTTATTCAACCATCTTCAACGGAGGCCACACTGCCAAACATGCCCTGCAGAAAAGAATGCCAGTCCTTCTCTTTTAACCATATGAGCATGCAAGGTCTTTGAGGAACAGTCAGTAGGGCAGTAGAAAGTAATGATGTTGGCTCACCCTGGGGCACAAGCCTGGCCAGCCTGGCCCTTCTCCTTTGTACCCTGGCAAGCCATTATTATACCTTATCTTGGAACTACTCCCAGAGGGCTTTTAAGAAACTTTAGCTTTCCAAAGTATGTGGCATATGTTTTGCAGCTCTTGGCCGCTTGAAGATCTTGGGATGTACCTCAAAAAGGTCAAGATAGACAGCCTTACAGCCTGAGAACTGTGCTTTGAAGCTCTGGACCAGCTCATTAGCTGGTACAAAAGCCAGAAGAGCCTTGGGGATTTGATTAG
Organism: Pavo muticus; assembly: GCA_016647715.1. Taxonomy (NCBI): domain Eukaryota; kingdom Metazoa; phylum Chordata; class Aves; order Galliformes; family Phasianidae; genus Pavo; species Pavo muticus. Next base: position 1,444,893 of record JACDJE010000241.1, read on the forward strand.
AACATCAACAGCAGGTACCCAAATTTAAAATAAGAAGTTTGTACCGGAGCTGACTGGATTGTTTGCAGCCAATGATCTGATGAAAATGCAATTCTTCATTTTTCTAGAAGACGTGCAAATATTCATTTGTTACTGAAATCAGTGCTACAGATACCTTCTGTGTCTAGCAGAGGGAAAGCTTGGTCACACACAGCTTACAAACTGGTCAAGAGAATGCTCTTCAGATCTCAGTGTGGGGAAAGGGATATATTGTTTCTCATCAGTGTTAAGCCTGTTAATTGAAAAGGTGATGTTTTCCAGAGAAAAAGAATTACATTTCTGATGTGAATAGTGAGAAGGTTATCTCTATTGCAAGCTTAACTTTGCTTACTTCAATGACATAGAAAGCAAGTGGGACTACTTCCTGCTTTATCCACATTTTCCTCTGCTTCTTGTCGAGAAAATCTTGTAAATCTGGACAAGAAGTAGGTGGAATATCTCAAAGATGATATTTGTCCCCCTCCTACACTCTCACAAACTTTGTTTTTCTCAGATGAGCAGTACGTTGCTGTGAGGTAGGGCTCAGACATTCTCTCAGCACCATGTGGGTGCTGCCAGATGAGCAGATATTTCCAGCAGCAGGAAAGGTGTGTGAGGTGCAGCTGTGGAGTCAGACTTCTCTCTTCCTGATGACCCCTTGCAAGTGCTCTGTGCCTTGACAGCTCGCTGTCAATTCTACTGCTAACAAGCTCCTCATCAAGCCTGCCTATCTCCCTGCCTCCCCAGTCAGGTGTTCACAAGTACATCTGCTCCTGACAAGGCCTTCTCAATTCAAACTAGGGGGATGCCTTCTATAGTGCACACCGTTAGAGTTTCAGAGTATCCCCTCCCTGTTTTCCCTTCTCCACTTCAGTGATATTTATCAACAAAATCTGCCTCCATGTATGTTATGCAGGACACTTCATATCTGTTTGCTATCTAGCAAAGTCCAAGCTGGAGCATAATAAGATGCAGGGTATTTTTAGACATAGCAAAATGTCAGGCTTCATGTATGTCAAGCCATTAAGAGTAGGCTGATACATAAAACTGTTCTGAACAAACTTGTGCAGTCCTAGACGACACCAGAAAAGTGAAAGATTATTAAGGAGGGACAGGAGCCCTCTGTTTATAAAGCCTTATAATTTAGATGTGCAGTGAAGGAACAGGGGGTCAGCAGCCCCCTGGGACAGGTATTTGCTCCCTTCTATCCTCCCCCTTTTCCTCATTGCTTTTGCAGATGCCTTCTAGCCCTTTCCTGAGGCTCCTGGGACAAATAGGTGTGACTGCATGCACAAAAGGATACTGAGCCTCAGGTATCTCCATTAAAGAGACTGATTTCCCAGAAGAAATATATAATCTATCACTGTACGAAGGCAACACAGAGGGGTCCTAAGCAAGGTTAGAATCTGTTAGTTGTAAGGGAAGCACATAGCAAGAACACAGAACCCTTGCTAAGCCTGTTGCGTCCAAGGGAAATTGAAGAACAGATGTTCACAGATATTAAAAAAAACTATTCAATAATGGGGTTGGAGCTTAAACGTATTCAAAAATTTGGACTAGAGAAGCAAGTTTTGAAAGAGTTGTCTGAAACCTCCGTATTGAGGAGGCTTAGGGAGACAGCTGGGCATATGACATATGATCTACAATGGATCTAAATCCAGAAGAATTGTTCTGAAGATTTTTTCAAAAGAAGGAAAGTCCCTATGTGCTGAAAAATACCTTGCTGTTTCTGCAGATCTAGTTTGTTGTTTCCCGTCACTGTGTGTACTTACATATTTTGAAAATCAGGTACTATTTCCACTTACAGAAATGCAGCTCAGGGGCCAAATGATTTCTGAGTATAAGTGACAGGGTCAGTATTATGTCAGAGTCCCATGAGAGGGAAGGCTGTGCAATAAGGTGATCTCTCTCGTTACTCAGCTAAATGGTTAAGTGAGAGCTTGTCTTTCTTCCCCCTCTTTTAATTCTGAGTGATGTGAACAGCAGCCAGACAAGACCAAGACAACCAGAAATTCTTGACACGTGAAAGCTGTTGACAAGACATCATATCAGTATAGCCCTTTGCCCCAACACCAGCTCCCTCCACTACAGTCTCTGGTACCGGGAAGTGATTGTGTCCACGCAGCTCTCCCTCCCCCAGATCATGAGGCTTTCAAATAATCAGGCAGAATACCTAAGTGGAAAAAAAAAGGGGGGAGGGCAAGTAGATGGCAAAAATGCATACACATTTGTAATAAGATAAATTCTTGGCTAGCTTTGTATTGGAGGAAAAAAATCAAGGTTAATTGGAAGATATGATTTATCATTGATGATGTTTCCAGTATTGGGAGTGGCTGGAATATGAGTAAGTGTTTTCTAAGCTGTTTTGCCTCATACTGTTGATGGAGCCTGCAAAGATTATGCATATATGAGTTTTCATTTCCCTGGAAGTACAATTGTCTCTGACGCTGGAACAGCACCCTGCAAGCGGCAGCAGCAGGGATGCTGCGTGTGCGGAGCTGCACGGTCCCAATCGGCTGCTGGTGGTAGAGTAAGAACCTTGTCCTCATCCTCCCCTCTGCTGTGAACTCTGTCACTCCCCAGGAGAGCAACTGGTTGCATTGCTGTTACTCTTGACAGAAAAGGCCAAAGGAAGGGAGGGAAGAGGAAAAGAAGCAAAATGCAGTACAAGATGTCCTCTGAGCCAAATGAACTGCAAAGAGGTCAGGCACAGAATATTCTCTCCAAAGAGGGCCTCTGCAAAATTCCTGGCTGCTTGGTAAATCCCCCAGACTGTGGGGTCTGCTGCTCCTGCTCAGAAGGAGAAATACCCAACTGAGCTTGTACCAACAGCAGCCAGAGCTGCCCTGGCTCTCCCAGCCTCCCATCTTCTCCACACACAGAGCCAGTGGGAGCCCTGTGTGGTGAGGTGTCCCTTGCCCCACAAGGCCTCGCTCCCCACTGCTGAGTACTGGCACCAGGGCATGGAGCCACAGGCTGTCCTCATCACTGCTGTGGAGGGGGCTTCTTAATTAGGGATGAGAGTGTTTGCTGCTCTGACTGACACATCTGAGCTCAGCTGGCCTTTGGGAAGGGTGCAGCTGGCTGCCTCAGCTCCCCAGAGCTGCTGGAGAGGGCTGCTGCTGAAGGGGCTTTCCATAGCTCTACGGCGACAGAATCTGCTGCTGAGGAGTCACAGTTTGGTGACCAGTGTGCCAGGATGGGGACTGACTCCATTGTCCTGGCTGGATGAAAAACAGGGATGTCTCAAGCACCCATGCTCTCCTTTTAGTGCCTGAAGCATGAGGTTGCTGCTAGTGTCCTCTCATATGGATCCTGTGTAAAACGTTTGGGTGGTCCAAAAACCTTGCATACTCCCCACCCGGACAGTTCCTCTGGAAGTAAAGTGTGAGTTTCCTCCTTTGCTTTCAACAAGTTTTGGTCACACATGCTATGGGAGTAAAGGTCTCAGGGCAATTGTGCTCCTAGATAATGTACAAAAAGCACACCGCCAGGCAATAGGAAGTGCAGAGCAGTTCACATCCTATTAGATATGCAAGGGGATGAGCTTGCTTACTCTTCTGAATGTGACGTTGAGGAACCAAGCATCCCTTGGCTTACAGTTACAGTTACAACTGGGCTTTGGTCAGCATGGCTGTTGTAGCCTTGCACTGGTGCAATCCTACTGTGTTGCAGACAGCACAAAGTGATTTGTCCTGGCTGCAGCTCTCAGCCCTCTGCAATTCCCATTCCTCAGTTTTTCGTGTGCAATGCAGGAATGCTGTCATTTTCTTGAGTTTGGAAAGGGAAAAAATCATGTTTGGGATGCTTTGAGGAGACAGAGATGGAAAGCTTTCCATTTAATTCCACATGGAATGAGAAATTCTAAAACAAAATCAAGGAAAGGGAGGGGAAGGGGACAGTTTTCAGTGGAATGGTTTTATGTATCAGCAATTTTGATCTGTTTTGATATTATAATTTGGACTCTCTTGTTCTTTCTTATTATCACTGGCATTATTGATTTATATCTGATTTAATTAATACAGAGCCTGTTGGCTCCCATTTCAAAGCAGGTGTTCTTTGTCCTTCCCTTTGGCAAGGAGTATCTGCTCTCAGCTCCAGGCACACTGGAAGCCTCTTGGCCAGTATCTGATGGGGGTAGTTGAAGGCTGATGGATTTACTCTACTTCCCTGCAGGTGGCTGGCATGTGATTTCTGGCCAGCTATATCCATTGCATTCATATGCAAGTAAGAGAGTATCCAAGGAATCATAGAAGGATTAAGGTTGGAAGGGAACTCTGGGCCATATAGTCCATCTTCCTCTGCTCAAACAGGACCTCCTAGAACAGGCAGATCATGTCCGTGTTTCTAGTGCCTTTTGAAGATCTCTAAGTAAGAAGTCTCTACTACCTTTCTGGGTAATAAGTGCTAGTGATCCATTGCCTGAACAGTAAAGTGCTTCCTGATGTTAAGAGGGAACCTCCTGTGTTCCAATTTGTGCACACTGTTTCTTGTCCTGTCATTGGGCACAACTGAAAAGAGCCATCCTCTTTGCACCCCCACCTTGAGTATTTATATACATTGCGAAGATCCTCCCTGAGCCTTCTCTTGTCCGGAATGAACAGTACTCTCAGCCATTTCTTCTAGGAGATGTACTGCAGTCCCTCTGTCATCTTCATGACCCTTTGTTGGACTCTTCCAGTATCCTCATGTCTCTTTTGTACAGGAGAGCACAAATCTGGACACAGCCCTCCAGGTGTGGCCTAGCAGTGATGAGGAGAAAGGAAGGATCACCTTCCTTCACATACTGGCAATACTTTGCCAGCTGCGGATCAGAATTGCCATTAGCCTTCTTTGCTTCAGGGGCATACTGCTGGATAAGTTTTACTTGGTGTCCAACAGGAAACTCAAGTCCTGATCTTTAAGATTGCTTTATATCTAGGTGATCACCAGCATGCTCTGGTACTTGGGGTTGTTCCTCACAAAGTACAGGAACTTTGCATTTCCTCTTCTTGAACTACATTGCAACAAAAGGCGCTGCTGGGGAAATGGTAGCACATCACGACTCTGCTTTCTAAATCAGCCCTGCAAGGGATGGTCAGCCTTGTGGCTGTTGCCTGACACTGTGGTTCTGTTCTGACCACAAGCTCTGCCTCTTGCCCCATCTCACCTTCCTGGGTAGGAACTTAAACTTAGCAGAAGTCAGTGCTCATATTTAGGAGCTCTGAGAAAACAGTGACCATTTCTTAAGTTTGTAATTTATAAGGAACTAATTTAGGACTAAGGATATTAAAGAGAGGCAACTTCAGCTAACTCCCTGTATCTTGTAGACTAGGAAGAATTTCACTGAGGATGTATTTCTGTGGGACAGGGAGAAGGGAACTGGTTCTATGGGTTCCCGACTCGTAAGCAAGAAACCCCTGTCAGCCTGCCAGTAAAATGGGCTACATTATGTTCCCCTACCTCTGGTATCATCCTCAGCATGACAAAGCTTTGCAAATGCTACTGGCAGCCACCATCCTGCCAGCATGTTCGGCATTGCCCCATCCTTTGAGACAGATGTCCAAGCAGAAGCCCTACAGCTCTCACAAGCTGTTGTTTACACACTCCAGGCTTTAAGCACTTGCAATTTTGTGGCCTGCCCCACACACCCTAAAAACTTGTCCTTAGCAGTTATCTCTGGATTTGAAACTCCTGTGAAAACAAAAACAACTGGTTTTGGCTGCTCTGCCAAACAGTGTCTCTCCATAAAAAGGAGACGGATTTTTCTCTCCGGGTAAAGCAAAAGGTTACAAAAATATTTAGTTTGAACTTTCTTGCATTTATTTTTGCTCACTCTCTCAGCATGTGCGTGTGTATATGGAAAGTACCTTGAAGTGAGTCAGCATTACTCAAAGTGAATCATTGGTCACTGCTTCTCTGGGACATTCATTCAGTGTGGCATGCAAGTTTTCTCGTCCTTCCAAGCCAGGATGAGATTATTTGTGCTGCTTCCAGATTGCCTGAGATATTAAGGCTCTCGTTCAGAAACCTAATGAGGAACAATCTTATACCCACTTGTATCTTGAAGAAAGGTTTGGTAATAGACCACTAATGCAGCAGTAAAGACAAATAGTGTCATTCTTTTAATAACCTCTCCAAAACAAGAGGCTTGCCTTGGTCTGGTTTAGCCCACAGCATCACAGAAATACTTGTTTTCTCACGAAGCAGAAGTATCTGTGTAAGAGCGCTCAGCATTCTTCCTGTCATTGAATCAGGCACACTCCTAAATCCCAGGTTGATGTAGATTTTGAAGTGGCTTAGAAGGCCAACTAAGAAGCATATAAGAAAGAAACAGTTCTTCACAGTAATGGCTGTGGAAAAAAAAAATAATTGCTTAATTTCTTATCTGCTTGTATACCTCTAATTCAGTTCTCAGGAGACATCTAAAGTTGCCCTTGCCATGAATGGTATCAAAGTGTGCATTTTTTTTTTTCTTCACCCAGTTAAATGAACTTAAGAGCTATTGATTCTTCCTTTAAAAAATGGACCATAAAGCCCTGGGGAGGCTTTTTCTTCCCATTTCAAGAAGCCACAGAGTTTGCTTTTCAGATATCAGCTCCCACAGCCGCCTTCCAGTGAGGGTTGGCGTCTCCTTGTCAGGTGTCACAAGGAGCAAAGCCCCAGTGTGGCTCCATCCACCAGCCAAGCCACCTCTGCCAAGGCCAGAAAAAGGGCCTGCACGTTGCTGCTTCCCAGGGGTGGCCCAGGGAAGTGCTTTAAGTGGGGAGGAGGATGTAGACCATGGCTTATCTCACCCACAAGGCTCCTAAGGACCCCATTCCTGCCAGCAACTGCTTGCTGCTGTTTCTTCTCTGCCCACCTGTGACAGAGTCCAGCATTTTGGAAATCTGTGTTTCCTGCACCTGTCAAAAGAGATGGCTAGTGTTGTAACCAATCGCCTGTAGCTTTACAGAACATCTGTTGTGGGAGTACTGGTCTTGGGAGGAGGCTTGCCTTTTTCCCTGTTTCCAGTGAAACTTAACTTTGGAAGACAACCCATTTCAGTTTACTTTTTCAGACAAAATGACCCCACTTCACAGAGTAATGGTGGAGAGTATGAGGTCTAGCATGCTTCCAGCTCTTTTGGGTGGTTTCATATAAGATATGAAAGCTAGAAAATATCTTAGTGTTTAACATCTGCTGAGAGAAAAGTGTGTGTGGATTTGCAGGTGGAGTGATGCTGGGACAGACACCATAGGCAGGACTGGGCCAACCCTCCTGCTGGGCCAGCTTCAATGGCTCCACAACCATGAGTAGCAGCAGCCCCAGCTTGGGCCTGTGCAATGGAGAGCTCCATCTTCCTTTAAGTCCCAAATATTAGCTGGTGGACAAAGGGAAGTGCTGTAGAACCCCTCAGCTCTGGCCCTGTTAGAAGCAGTTAGGTAAATCTGTCTGCTTAGGGGCAGGGGAGCAAGGCTGGTCCAACAGACTTTGGCAAATCTGGACAGGCAATTCTGAAGCCAGTGCAGCTGATGGTAGGTTTTCCAGATCAGAAGAATGCTGCTTGTCTTGCCCATTTTGAAATCCCAGCTGAAACGTAATGGGAATCCTCCCTCTGGCTGCCTACTCTATCTGTGTTTGGTCACCCTTGTAGTTTTGACTCTTTCAGGAGTTGATGAGGCTGAGGATGGAGCCAGGCTGTTTCTCTCCTCCCCTGTTGCCAACTGTAGAGCTGGAGGGCTGGAGTGGCTCCCCATCCTGCTGCTGGCAGCAGTGGGAAAGACGCGCAGCAATCCCGAGCTCGCGAGCGTCTACTGGAGGGAGGCTGAGGAAGAGCCCTGCCATTGAGTGGCTTGGAAAAAAAGAGAGAAAAAAATCCCCACAAATGCTGGCATTTATGAATGGCTTGGCACAGCATTCGTACGTGGTAACTGACACAGAGTTTCCAGCTGTCTCACGTGCCCAAAGGAGAGTGGCTAATATGCCCAAGCTTCCTATTGTTTTAGTCATTTTTGTTCCAGAGAATGGCTTGCGGGGGG
>JACDJE010000241.1:1469751-1589434 GCA_016647715.1 Pavo muticus
TTTTTTTTTTTTTTTTTTTTTTCTTAACTGCAAAGAAAGTCTGGTGCAAAAATTATGTGGTAGCTTTTATTTTTAGCCCTAATTGTGGCCTCATGTATAGAAAAATTAAGAAACCACAGTATAACTTTCAAGTAATATAAATTGTGAATTACAGGCTCCTGTTTGGTGTACTTTGAAGATTTGTTATTTTGTGTACAAAGCTTCCACTTTCTGCTGAAGAAACCCGAAGAAATGTCTGTGAAGTCAAGTCAATCCTTAAAGCTTCAGCTTCTGTATTTAATGGAACCATTTTGGGTTCCAGTTGCATCTGTGGAATAACTTACAGCAAAAGCTATAACACAATCCTGCCTACTCCCATTGTGGTCATGGTTAATGATTGCAGTGCTCTGTGGAAAAGCTTTCAGGGCAAGAGTGTTCGAAGCTATCACAAAAACATGCCCACGTGATGTGGGATCCTAACATTCAGCATGGAAATGCTGTACGTGTAGTCATATCTGCTGACACTCCTGAGTGTGTGAAGCCACGACAGAGATCTGAAAGTTTCTGTCATTTCATGAAATATATGTTGTGTTTCTGAAGCGCATTGAAATAAAAGTTCCCTGAAGTAAAGCTGAATCTAAAAATGGCAGCCATAGCATAAGAATGAACACTTCATACCTAAAGCAGAGGGCTGAAGTCTCAGTGTAGAGGTGAACATCCTGTATTGCAAATACAGATCCATGCCTTCTTCTGATTGCAGATGCAGCAGTAGTATTTGGAGTATAGGCCTATGGGATTCATTTCTGATTTTCCTAGAAGTTTAAAAATGCATGGAGAGTTTATATCAAGTTCCTCTGAGTGGTTTACTAATGTTTTTGCATTCTAAAAATATAGTGGCTTTTTTTTTTTCTTTTGTAAAGTTCCCAATCACGTTATGCTCTTGGTTTTGTTCAGTCTCTCTCCCTTGCTCTGATTCAAGTTTGAAGCTCCAAGGCTTTCTTTTGGGTTTTATCAAATTACACATTGAAGTAAGGCATACATTTCAGAAACAGATGGATTTAATGTGCATGAAAATACATGCCTTTTAAAGAAACTAAATTAGTAGTTCCACTTCTACCCCTTTTTATTGAAGACAGAGCTCTAAGAGATCTCTGGTCTAAAGCATAACCTTACAGACATAATCAAAATGAGATTTATTTGCATGGAAATTTGACAGAAGATCAGAGCAACAACAAATCTGACAGTTTCTAGCAGACAGGAAGGGAAATGGAATAGTTCTAATAAAAGTATAAAGAATAAATCTTTGAGAATCCATAACCAGTGGATATCTCCATATGTACCAATACATATGGAGAGAATTTGCAAATTTTCAGCCACCTGCATGTCTAAACAGTTGTCTTACAAGAAGATTAACTGGGAAACTGGGAATCAGAATTTTTTTATTATTATTTTTTTTTAATGGCAAGTTGCTGTTTATTCCTTCTCAAGGTGAGGTGTCACTCCCACTGAAAAGAGAAAGAAAGATAGGACCAGATTTTTTGAAATCACTTGAAAACACAATAGCTGCTCTGCTCGCCAGCCATGTTATATCAAGTGGTGTCTTTGTCTTGATGGAAAGAGACCTGACCTGTGCTGTGTCTGTGTAGCAGCAATGAATGTGAAAAGGGAAGGGTAAAATTGCTCTGGTGGGATGGAACAGGGGGAGCTGTGTGTTTCCCACAGGACAGTGCACAGGACAGCACCAAGACTCCTGCAGAAACGACCCCTTAAGTTTGCAGATGGGTTTTAATCTGTAGTCAATATAATTTGTTGAAATAACTCTGAGTGACGCTACTGCAAATTTTCTTGTGGTGTTTCTGGACCAGGTGAAAATGGGAAAGACAACATGCCAGTAGTGTTTTTTTTTGCTCCAGGATTGACCAAAGACTAATTAGACACCTTAGCAAGGCTTTAATTCAGTAAGCTACTTAATTATATTCCTGACTGTTCACATATAATGGAGTCCAACATTTTTCTGCCCGCTTAAGTCTTTAAGTGGATAGGATCTGACTGCTGAGCAGGTTTGGAGGCTCTGGGACCTTGCTGAGCCCAGGCAGAGCCAGTTGGATTAGCAAAAATACTCAGCACCTCCCTGTTCCCTTTTTCTTGGAGACTGATTTAGAAAGACATTCTTCTTTAAGGAGAGTGCTAAGGTATACACTTATGAACTTTCCTGATCAATACTATGTGGTGACTGGCCCAGAATTGGTGACATAGCAAAATAAGCTGCTGCTTCAATGGGAGCTGTTGAATCAGACCACTGAAGAATAAAAAAATGATCAACATAAACAGTCATTCCACTTTATAGAAATCAAATATACTCTCCTAGAAGTATCCAGAGCTCTATTGTCAATTGATTTACACCAAGTATATGATAAATCAGTTCTAACTGGCAGTAAAAGTCACTCGGTTGTGTTATCTGGTTTCCTTGACACAACAAAATTGTGTGTCACAAGAGCTAGTTTTCTTTGGCCCATCCCTGTGCCAGTAAATGGCCATATCCCAGCAATGCATAGATACAACTCTGCAGTTGAAATTAAATGCTAATTTGCAGTAAGTTTTAGAGTCTTAATCAAGTTTTTCAGGTCATCAACTAATCTTCAAACTGCAAATACTTCCTTACAGTTTTCTGGAATTGGATCATCTGTTTCTAATTTGTATTCTAGTGATCTCAAGTGCCATCTGAATTTAGGACTTTTTAAAACACTTCCCCTCTCAACTGTGATTAGATGATTCAGTATTTTGAATAAGTGTAGCTAATCCAGCCACATTTCATTATATGAATGTGTGGAACTAACAGTGATTTACTTTCTTTAATTTTACACAGTGTTCTACATAGCATAGCTGAGAATTATTTGCTTTAGTTTTGGTCTCTAGTCATAACTCCATACTTCTCTCCCTTCATCTCCATCAAATACAGTTTTGCAGCTTACCACAAAATCTGTTGGAATCAGAGTGTTGACCTGATGAAGGTAGTGGGGAAATGTTATGCCTTCAGAGTTTAAGACCAGAATCCCTCAAAACTTGAAAAAAATTGTCATGATGAAATGTGAACCAGTTATGTCCTCCTTACTGGCATACATTTTGTTTAATAACTCACCATCAGATAGCCTGGTTATCCATTACAGTAATGGTTCCCAGTCTGCTGGTAATGAATATAAAGGTAGAGTAAATATACTCTTGAGGTTTTTTTTTTTTTTTAAGCAAACCAACCAGTTCCTTTTGAGAAGAAAGCTGGGTGTGGAATAGTACATGATAGGGAGCATTCCTTGTAGATAGTATAGCTGAGACATACTGGGTTTATCTCTTTCCATTCCCCATGGCCTTTCACTGCTAGCCCAGAAGGCTTTGTGCCATCAAACAAATATATACCCATGGTATGTTATGAGGAGTACTGTGTCAGAGAGAAAACTCCATAATTATATGTGTTTGGGACGTAAAAATCATATGGAATGTATTATCTTACAGCTGCAGAGGAAGGCTTAGGGGAGCATGATGGAATGGTTTGAGCTCTTCTGGGACAGGTTGAGGTCCTAGCTCACTCTGCATGTCTGCTTTGGGAGCATAGTGTGCTTTCACAAGGGAAAGGCTATGTGCCACAAGAATGCTATACAAATTTACCAGGAGGAAGGCAAACAAAGAAGTCAAAAGATGTACATAAGTGATAACAAAGTAAATATTAGAAAAGTTGACCTTTATTATACTAATATAATAGAATATCAGTAAGGAACAAATAGTCAGACATTCACGGCTGGATAGGCTGAGAACAGTACAGCTTGGGTTGACAACACTCCCACTTGCTGCTGGTACAACTTAGATTGAGAGTGGGACATTTAAAAACATCTATGAAGACTATGATATCAAGTTTTCTCCAGTTTTACTTTTTTGGGACATTTGCTTGGGACAGATCTAATATTCATGAAGGAAATAGCCATGATGACAGTGTTCAGAGAACAAAGGCAAAGACTTCTTGGTTTTCCCACTTCCCAGCAGCTCATAGACCCTTTGCCTTGAGGATGTTAAAGCCTAGTGAGCCAGGAAGTTACTGTGGTTTTAACATACTTCTTTTTTTTTTTTTTTTTTTTTTTCAGGGCAAAGTGTGACTTTCCTCAAATTGTCATACTTGAGCTGTGGATGTTAATGGAGGTTTCCACCATCAGGAAAAGACTGGGCTCTGCAATGGAAGGGGCACCTTTTTTTATAATTCAGCCATAAATCACATAGCCTCATTCTCTTGTGCTCTGAGATGGAAACAACTTCAATCTCCCTTTCTCCAAATCTCTCATCACTTCTGGATCCCAGCCTCCCATGCTGTGAACAAATATTGTCTTGCAGCCTCGTTTTCTGAGCACTGTATGATGACAAAATACAGGAAATTGACATCCTTTTCCTGTGTTTTTCCTAGGAACATTAGCATATTTGAAAGCTATGTCAGAGGGTTACTCATAACTATTTTACACACTATTAGATAATATTGTCTTTAAATGTCTTTTTATATACCTTAACACATTCCATAAATACAGCAGTTTAGCAGTACTAGAGGAAAAGGTTAAGAATATGTATTACAATAGTTGAAACATCAAATTATCAAGCAGTTTCTTTTGGGAGACCATGCATTCTCCAACTTCTGGCAAATTCCACACTCCCATGGTGCCAGAACAGAAAGCAGCCTCCTGGCTGTGAGAATGAAGTCTGAACTGGCAGTAAATGGTGTGTAAATGGGGGCTTAACACATGGAGCGACCTGCTTGAGTTGATCTATGTACCCACTGCCTAAGATACAAACTCAGAGAGAAGTAACACTTCTATAGAAATCAGTGGGAGTTCACTGTCGACTTCCATGTGCATTTCCAGATTCTCGGCTGAGCTTGAAATCTCATACCTTATTTTATCTTGGGGTACCAATTCGTACTTAAATGGGGAGAAAGAAATTTTTTAATAAATCTCTTTCACAATGTCAACAAAGATTAAAGTGAAGCAAAGAAATGTAAAATTTGCTGTGTTTCTTTTAAACTGTTGTACAATTTTGGAGCAAGAAAGTCTCATTCACAGCTCATTTTGATTTTGATAAGAGCAAATTAGTTTCACAATACGTGTTTCCAATAAATCGGTATTTTCAAAATGACTTTTTCCTATCTAATGCTGAAGAAACTGCAGTGTTTATTATTCAGTGTTTTATAGCTCCATGAGGACAACTTTTGAAAGTACTAATTTACAGGGAACTTGAAGGTCAGATTCCAAACAATCCTCTTCAGATTTTTGCGCTAGTGGATCTCATCTAACAGATGAGAAGAGTAGAGGAGAGCTTATAAAGTACTTTGGGAAGGGATAAATAACATAGATGGATATGTGATCAAGTTTCTTTTACACACATGATTTACTTACAGTATTTCCTAGTTCTGTATGCAGTATGATCATATTTGTTCTGCTAACTACCTGAAGTATGACAATTAGATAAATAATCTTATTCCTTTTTGAGTTTCAGTCTTAATGTGGATGAACACAATGTTTCTTAAGAAATTTAGCAGGAATAATTGGTGTTAGACTTTGTGTATTTTTGTAATTTTATCTACTTGACAAAAAATAGTTGTCCAAGCAGTTTCTGTTCCATGCATATTTATAACTGCAATTGTCCTTCTACTGATGACCCAAAGCTCTTATAATTCTTTTCCAGTTCTGTTTCATTCTCCTGTGCTGTATAAAGAACTTGGGATCTAGGGGTACTGAACTTTCCTGGGGATGCAGAATTGCTTAGTCTCCTTCCCTTCATTTCAGTAGCCTGTGCATTGGACTCATTTTTTCACTGACAGCGTTACCTGTATCATGTAGTCCACATAGATGTGCAGAGCTAGGTGTAGAAAGGAAATAGAGCAAGAGCTAAGTCCTGGTCTGTAATCAGAGACACAAAATTGTTTCAGAGGCACATACGTAGTTTCACCTATGGCAGTTCATCCCGTGTACTTGAAGTGTTCACATTTCTCCCTGGGGAGGAGATTTTGCGAAGGGACAATGTATTTGGCCTCTTAGTTTCTTCTGTCTGTCCTCTAAAAGTCACTTTTTGTTTTTAAAATAAGTCCACAAGTCAGTAGGGAGTATTCTCTTTTCTCTCAGGACAGTTCATGAAAAATGAAGTCCCAGCATCTGTAAAGCAGGAACAGAGATCCAAGTCTTCCCTTCAGAGCTGGCATTTTTCATGTCATGCATTTCCTTGATCTCAGTAGAGCTAGGAAATCGTTGTGATTCACGAAACTACTCTAGTAGAAATGCCTAGAGTAAACATATTCTTTTTTTTTTTTTTTTTTTTAATTAGTGGGACGTGATGCTTTTGTTCGTTAAAACAGCAACTTGGAACTACAAATGACTCACAGCAGTGTCTAATGGGAGCCACTTAATTCTGCCTCTCCTGTTTTGTAGCTAACTATCCAGGCTGTATTTGACCTGATCCATTGGACGAACCACAGCAGAAGCTGCTTCTCACCCTGCCTTTATTCACTAGCACTTGCTACTTAGCTTTGGAAAAAAATGCTAATCTTTTACTTTGTGTGTTTCAGTTTGCTCGTCTGTAAATATAGCAAAAACTTTCTCAAGGAAGCTGTAAGAAGCAAATTTGTAAAGTGCCATGAACTCCTGAAGAAAAGCATTCTTGCTCAGAGAATAATGATGCTCTTGGGCAGCTCTCAGCAGGTTACTGAACAAGATGCAACCAAAAGAGAACATGTTTATCTTGTTTTTTTAATAGAAACAAGAAATGATAAGAAACAATAGATAATAAATAACAATATTCTGTTAGCAGCTGTTCTTTTGCTGTCTGAAATCCCTACTAAGTTTAAGCAGAGCAAGTCTTTGGGATTGTGCTCTACTAGCATCCTTACATTTGCTTGCACCAGACTTTACCAGTGATACTGTTTTATCCCTATCCAACATTTCTGTGGCATTTTACAGTAATTCATAGAGAGAAGGAAGCAAGAATTTGCATACTTGAAATGATGAGGAGGAAGAAGATGAAAGCAGGAGTATTAGAAAATGTGTACCTTTTTTTTAAAGTAATATATGATGAGATTTTTATTAGGAAATCACTTAAATGAGTTTCTTGGTAGCTGCAGTGTTTGAATGAAATATATGATTCAGACTGAGAAACTGAGTAAGTTGACAGAAAGTTTCAGTTTCCACTCAGCACCTGGAATGGGAATGTTTATCATTCTTACTTAAAAAGAAGGTAGAGCAAAACAGAAGAGGGGAACTTCTGCTTTTCTCAGTCCTTCTCTTTCCTTTCTGTCTTTCCACAGTAGAACCATGGAAATTTGAAATGTTTTACAGCAGTCAAAAAACAGTGAATGGAAAAAATAAATTAGATATCAGGGGAAAGTTCTTTACAGAGAGAGTGGTAAGATGCTGGAACAGGCTGCCCAGAGAGGCTGTGGATGCCCTGTCCCTGGAGGTGCTCAAGGTCAGGTTGGATGGGGCCCTGGGCAGCCTGGTCTAGTATTAAATGCGGAGGTTGGCAGCCCTGCCTGCGGCTGGGGATTTGGAGCTTGATGATTCTTGAGGTCCCTTCCAACCCGAGCCATTCTATGATTCTATGATTCTATAAATAAAATATGCTATAAAATACAAAATGGGTAGTCTCAAAGCTAAGGAATGTTAACTTCATCAGTTCAACATGTCCAACAAGCCTAGCAGTGAGTATTTGTTGTTGTTGATTTAACATGTACTTCTCTTAAAGGAAGGAAATGTAGCAAGTGAAATTGTTTGAAATTTGTTTGAAATTCTTTCTGGGTGCTTGCCAGAGTGACTTTTTCCAAAGTATCTTACTTTGTGATAATAAAATTGTGGTGTTTCCCCTGCTTCATCCTTAACCAGGCAACCGAAATCCAAACTTTTCCCATTGAGATGGTTTGATGTGTGACCACTGAAGCTCTGGCTGTGCATCAGTGAACTTTGTTGCTTTGAGTTCTGCCCATCCGCACAGACTAGGTCCCCAGTGGGACTGCCCCTGCTCTGCTCAGCTGCCCAGGACACCATGAAATCTCAAAGGGTGGGAAGTGAGGTCTGTCAGACACTGGCATGCAGCTAAGAGTAGAGGTTTAATTTTCTGCAGCTACAATTCCCATCAGATTCTGATGGCTGAAACCAACACTGAAATGTTCATCCTGACCAAAACTGGTCATTCTGATGTTTGGAGACTGAGCCTCTCCTGGCTGATCTAACTGAGAGGGAGATGAAGGAAGCTGGCCTTCTGGCATACAGGCTAAAGTATGGAGTACAGAATTAGTATTCTGAATAGAGAAAGCAGATTTTTCTCAAGCTTAAATGAGATCACTTTTAATTAGAAAATAAAAATCTGCTAGTTGGAAAGAAGTTGTTAAAGATATTTTGAATGCTGTGGGCTTTTTCCTAGATGAGGCAAGGAAATAAGGTAGGCACATTTGTCTGTAACTTTTGCTCAATTTAAAAAGCATTGTATTGTCCACAGCATCTATGTCAGATCTTGCTTTATTTTGCAAATTGTTTTGTCTTGGCTTATCTGCTCCTGTGGCTTCCTGATGTTGATGTTTGCATGGAGAAGCTGCTTTTCAATGCAAATTTATCTTCCTGGTTTCCTTCATGCATTTGTTTCTCCATTCATATTTGCTGTGAATATTTTTTGTTAAGTGAATTTTCTGCACGTATATAGAATATATAATACACATGACAGAAATTTCCAGAAATCTGGTTGTGTAAGCATTGCTTAAATGCCATTTGTGCAATCTATGCAAAAAAAACTTAATTGGGTACAATTTTATCTTGTTATTTGATATGTGAAATTCCTAGTGGGTGTCAGGAACTGAAATTTTACACCTTAGTGATAGCCTGGTGGTGACTGGCTTCTAGATAAGTGGGAAACATTATTGTTGAATTAGCTTTCCATGTGATACTTGCTCAGAACTGAACTGCTACAGTCATCCAGATATTACTCTGTTCATTTCACTGGTGGTGATGATTGTGGTTGAATTATGCAGCTGAAGGTGGTTTTACTGCCATTTGCAGTACATAGGCTACCTGAACTGTCTTTTATTGAAATCCTCCTTCAAATTGCATTGAAGAGTTGTACTCAGAGCTCTGTTCTGTTATGGCAAATAGCAGTCTGGAAAGGAAGATGGGTGGGACACACGTGGAGATTTTCAAACACACCTGAAATTCAGTGGAAATCAGGTTTCACAATCCCTAAAGTGCTTTTAAAAATCCCACCCAATTTGCATTTGTGGTATTCAGAGGATGTTTGCTTTTCTGTTACCAGGAGAAACATGTTTTATGTAAGTACAACAGAAACAGTCCAAAAATGTATTTTCAGCAATTAGAGCAATTTCTTTTACATCCCATTTTCTTTACAAGCTCAATTTCTTTTACTTCTTTGGCCTGCTAGTGAGCCTGAATTCTTTAAAACAGGAAATATCCCAGTGCACCTGTACATTTGTAATGATTTAGTTTTCCTTCAGCACATGGGCAAGCAGAATCCTTCTTTGATTTCATTACCTTCCTGAACATTTCAAACATTCACAGTTTTAAGACCAGTAGGGGCCTTTGTAAATGCAGACCAACAGACTGTAAAAATTCCTCTAGTTCAGCCTCATAATTTGTAATTGAACAAAGCTGAGTGAATAGAAGTGGTCTTGTCTTTTGACAGACAGCCCATTCTGATTTGAAGGCATCGGTGGCTGGAGAATTATTTGCAATGGCAGATTCCAGGCTGAGAATGACTTTCCCAACCATAATACCCTATTCTACACACTTTTGTTTGTGTGTGTTTGTGTTTCTGATATCATTTACACCAAGAGCTTCACAGCCTTGCCTACGCCTGGGAAATGGCTGATAATGTTTGCAAATGTCCACATGTCTGGCCAGAGCTCTGCATGGCTGCTTCTAGGGATCCTGTTGCATTTGTTAACATATCACATATTTGATAGTCACAAATCAAATCTTTGGGTGAACTCCTGTATGAGAAAGGTTTGTTTGCAGTAAGGCTATGGTACAGCTGCACCATAAACTCAGCTTCAGGGCTTCAAGAACATTGCTAGTTATATGGTGATCCCCAGACACATAGTCATTTGTTCTTTTACATAAACTTGTTCTTCTGCAGTGTGCTAAAACAATTGGGTTTGACAGGCTGATTTTGTGCCCACAAACTTTAGGCCTGACTAGGTATCATCCGTTATTCTGCAAGCTTTATGCTTAATCACTCTTTTCAATGACCTCTATCTTAACTATGATGTTGTCCATCCAAAATGTGGTATTTTTGTTCCTGCTGCTAGATGAATTCATGATAGGCAGACGTAGCAAAACTGGCCGTGGGATTAACGCTTATAGAATTGTCTTGAAAGGATGATAGGGAGAGTCACACACTGCTTCATCTTTGCAACAAGGTGCAGCTCTTGATGAGGAAACCAAGATGGACATAAGTGAAGTAATGTCTAAAATAGCCATAACTACTTTTTCCCTTAGTATAGCAAAGGATCCAACTTGCGACTTTGGAAGATGCATAATCCCTACCTATCTGAAGCAGATGATTTCTTCTGTGTATGCCTGTAACAGCTTTGATGCATTCTTTGTTTGACAAAGAGAAGTCAAAGTAAGAGGTGTAGAAAGACTGCTGAAAGTATGGACTAGCTCTGTGGTATTGCTCTGATTCTGCATACTGGAAGTCTATAGAAAAATACAGTTACTAACTATGAGGTGGTATGCAAGGTTTTAATTTTACATTAGATGCTCTGACTTGACGGCTTTGTAGGTCATACGCTGCATGAGACAAAGATATGGAAGGCTTAGATAATGATGACTTCAGCAACAAAAGAAAGAACGAATTCAACATAAAGGAGGTTTCACAAAGTTGTTCAGGTACAGAAAAACATTTTGTGCCTGTAGAGCAAGATAGCTTATAGACAAACAAAATCAAGAGGAATAAAGAAATGAACAGGCAGCACCAACAACTTTATCCCTGTCCCCTCCAGTAACTAGCCACTGAACTCATTCATTTACAAGAATCCTTGATGTTCAGTTTTTGTGTTTAAATCATAAAAATGTGAGGACCTTTCCAGTCAACATAGCACACCAAAACAGGAGAAAGTCTGACTGTTTATAGTCCTGGGACATAGATGCACAGAACAAATAAAGGAAAGAGGGAGGATGTAGAGAGAAATCAAATAAATTTGTAACATATAGAGAAGGGGATGGCTATGTGGGAAAGGCATAACCTTTCATCCCATTTTGTATGACCTGTTGCCAATTGCTTTGTCCCTTTGCACCTGGGCAAAACTTGGACGTACATCTAGGCACACAATGCTACAAAACACAATGTTTTGAAGGAAAGATCCCTCTGCTCTTCCTCAGGATGTCGGATCACCTGTGCTGTGAATAGAGGTTAATTTGTTGTCTATGGAGCTGCGTTGCCTCCTCGCTTTAGGGTATGGCAAATGGTATAACGTAGAGATTGATGTAATAAGAATCAAGGAAGGGCTGCATTTTGAACTCTGAGGGGGAATATGCTACAGACATAAGTGAGCAATATCACAGTAGAAATGTGTGATGAACTGTATGGACGATGAGAAATAAATAGGAGGTACTGCTTAACTTTACGTATTAATTAATTAATTATGTATTAAGGAAGCAATCGTGTCAGCACAGTGGTTTTCTTTAGGAGCAACTTCTAAAAAACCTGACAAAGGGATTTTGAATTCAAAGAATTTCTTTATACTGACACATTAGTTTATATTTGAAGTTGTGCTTTTAATTGTCAGGGTAAATTAACTTCTGCCTTAAATAATTCCTTCTGAAAAAATACTCATAAAACACATGTAAGAATCATCTGCTTTTAATTCCCCGTGGACCACAGATTCGTGTTTAAAGTTTATTTTTATTGGTTAATCTGTTGGGCCAACTCATTCTGGTCCAATTTGTACCAAAAACACTGAAATGTATGATGCTGGCATAGGTTTGATGTGAATTTGCCTGGAATAAAGTGGTTTTGACCAGGGTGCCAAAGCAGCTGAATTAATTTCAGTTAAGGAAGACTTAGTGGTGAAAGGAAAAAGGAATAGGAAATATCTGCAAAGATTGGCCTTTCCTGTCTCTCTTTCTTGCCCACCAAAAAAACCAAACAACTACAAATCCCAGCTAGGCTTTTCAAAAAAGGACTGGCAGGACAAATTGCGCTAATACTGATTACTGCCGCCTCTGCTCTCTGCCCTTAAATAAAGGGCCAGTAAAGGAAGCTCTTACTTTCCATACCATTTCCCCTTTTAAAATAAAGTTTTTTGGATGGTTTCAAGGCCTTCCTGTGCCCAAGACTGATCACCCTATCTGAGTTCTTCTAGTCCCTAAGCTTCTGTTTTTTTTTTTTTATTTATAGAACTGGCTTATTTAATGGCCTTCACACCCTTTTTCTTCCCTCTGACCCATGTTTCCTCTCAGAAAGCAGCATCTGGGTACTCCACCCAGCTTCTGCATATGGCTGCCAAGCTCCTGTTTGCTACCACTTGGAGGTTGGACATGGTGCCTCAGTATGCCCAAAGCATATGAGCGGGGGTCTTCCTGCTTTGCAACTCAGCATTGCCTTTCCTGGATAAGAGCATAACATCCTCGTAGTGAGAGCAGCAAAGTAATGNTGATGGTCATTTTCTATCACCTGCTTAAGGGTCACAGGCAAAATGAGCTTATAGAGGATTGTCTTTCTTCCTGGCTGTTGATGCCAGTGGTACCTGCTGTTAGCTCTCTAGGCTCCCCAATGGCATGTAGGAATATTTTTCACTGTTTGCAGTCATTATAGAATCACAGAATGGTTTGGGTTGGAAGGAACCTTTAAGTTCATCTAGTTCCAAGCCCCCTGCAATAGGCAGGCTCACCTCCCAATAGACCATGTTGCTCAAAGCCCCGTCCAGCCTGGCCTTGAATGCTTCCAGGGACAGGGCATCCACAACTTCTCTGGGCAGCCTGTCCCAGTGTCTCACCACCCTCACAGTAAAGAAGGTCTTCCCAATATCTAGTCTAAATCTACTGCTTCCAGTTTAAAACCATTTCCCCTCATCCTATCACTACGTGCCCTTATGAAAAGTTCCTTCCCAGCTTTCCTGTAGGCACTCTTCTAGTACTGTAAAAGTCTGTGAAGAGCTTTTCATGGAATGGAAAGAAGGAAAGAGCAGACTGTATTTTACTTATGTAGAATTGCACATGGGCAGCAGCACTCCATTAGTTTTGTTGCTTTAATATTTATTTTCCCTCCCCAGTAAAAATGCAGCAAAACCAGGAGGTGTGTGACAGAAAGCTCAACCCCAGCTTGAACAGGTGGTGCCTGAATCCAAGTGATGGGAAACACACCAGGGGAAGGCTGAAGTCAGATATGACTCTCTGTGTTTGGATAACGTGTGTGCAAGCATAAAAATAATTAATGGGGCTATTGGAGGAAATATGGAGTGGGGGTGAATTGCATAGGAATCCAGCACCACTGCTGTGCTGGGTTCTAATTAGTATAATGCCTTAGGATGCAATGGGAGGTCCTGCTGATGCCAGCTGAGGTGAAGGTTGGCTGGGGAGAACAAAGGATATGCTGGCAGCTATAGCAAAGCAGGGGCTGAACTGTGGAGATCTGGCTTTGATTCACAGTTCTTTCAAGGATTTTCTGTGTGGCCTTAAGTCATGTAATTTCTTGGATCTTCAGCTCTCTACAGAGAATGAAAGTTTCTACTGCTACCTGCAGTCTGTAGTCTGTAGTCTGCTTAGAGTGTAAATGCTTTGTGGCTCAGGCCATTTTCCAAAAACACAGTGATGTGTAAGGCACCTCATGCCAGAGATCCCATCAGGTGCTGATGCTGGCTAGAGAGCTGGGTACCTAAAGGCACTTCTGTTTCTGCATTTGGGTTCTGTTGTGCAGCAGTTAACATCACTCTTGAATCTGCCACCTGATGGTAGTGATGAAGGTTTCTTGGCTGCAAAAAACAAGCATTACATTCAGTTGAAACCTAAAGATACAACCTATGTCTTTCAGATCAGATCCTGAAGTCTCCTGTTTTCGGCAGTTTCTTTACTTTTCCTTTTTTCTTTCTGCTTTTAGCTGTTAACACCATGCAGAACTGAATGAATACTTGTGTGGTTTAGACTTGGGTTGGGTCTTTTCGCAGGGATTCATTTAACCGTGTGGTGTCAGAAGCCCTTACCATGGAACAAGAGCCCACAGTGCTGCTTCCATTTCTGTTCTATAATGACCAAGGGCTTTAATGCTAGAGTTTTTTATGGTTATCACTTCTCTTACAAATATTTATGCAGCAGACAATGGTCCAAATACTATTAAGATGAAATTATTTGATCAAAATGCATGTTCATTTTTAATCTCATCTTGTTCTTGACTCAGGACTAGTTTTTTGTCTGCCTATCCATGTTCAGGCTGGGACAAGATTACTGTGAAATCAACAGTGCCATTTCAAGGCTGCAAAAGAGAGTGGATCAGACACATTAGACAGACATGGTAAGAATGGTTGGATTACTACTAATAATTTAAAAGGGTAGTGACATTTACCAGCAGAGCAACTTCTAATATTATTATTAATCTGCTTCACCAAAGAAAAACATAAAGATTTCTGAGCTAAGGTCACCTCCTTGTTTGACTTAACTCTAAAGATGTACTGTGATAATGGCCAGTCCTTACTGTTTTTACATAGCTTTAATGAATTTCCTTCAATGTCGCTGAATCCAGAAGATCTTGCCACCAGCTCTGTTTAGGAGGCAGTGGAATTCTACCTAACTTTTATAATCTAAATACCATTGAGAAATGTTACTTTTATTATTTTTTTAGTGTTGTGGTTGGATGCTTGGGTGGACAATGGTGACCCAGACTTGCAAGAGGATTTCTGTCTGATACACAGCAGATCAAAGCTCAGAAGGCAAGTAAAGACCCCAAGCAACCAAACTGCTTCAAATGGCACAGGATTTAACTATCAGATACTTGATTTTCAAGGTCATGAGGGTGGACAACCTGGATGACAAATCCCTGGAGATCTGTGCAGAACCCACTGAGAAACTCACAAATACTTTTCAGAGTCTGGACTTGTCACCTTCTTGTTGCATATTGTGAATGTAAAGAAATCATTTGGCTCTGATGGCACCTGATAGTAGTACTAAGTAAGTTTTCAGTCTTTCTCCCTCCAAAGCTTTAGATCCAAAATGGTACTTCACCACGAGAAGCCAGAAAGAAATCATAACCATCAGGTCATTCCGCTGCCCCTAGAGATTTCATAAGTGGCATGAAGAGTCTGGGAAACTGGAGAGGGGCCTCTTTGTTGCTTTTGATCTCCAAGTTTGTTTTCACTGTTACAAAACTTACAGCATATGTCCTATCTTGGAGAGAAAACACACAGAAGATGTTTTCCCACAGAGTATATTCACCAAGGTCAAGTTTTACTCAGTTTTGGGTCTATCATTTCTCCTTTTCTATAAAACAGCCCTTTTTGGCAGACAATGCAAACCTTTACATACTTAATCTTGTCCTGCATGGGAGCTTATTAAACTTCGACTAAACTATAGGTTGCAGAAACAGTCTGGGGTGAATTGAGGACAGCATGGCAGGCGCTCAAGCCTGGAATGGCTTTTTTCTTCCCGTTTACAATAGGAAATTACAGTACACCTCTGAGCACAAAGTTGTTTGTGCAGTTAGTATGGTGTTAACTGGGTTAGTGGAGCAGGAAGACAAGAATAGGGAGGTGGCACACAGGAATCAGGAAATTCATTAGCCTCCTGATCCACTGGAACCAGCTTGATTGTATTCCTCTGACAAGCTGTACACCTATCATCATGACTTTTGCTTTCTTCCATCTTGAAAGCTGTCTCTAATTTTAAAGTTTGACTGTTAGGCTGAGGTACTGTGTTTTCACTGCCTCCTCACACCTGTGGGCCATAATGTAGGTATACTTGGCAAAGAAATATGGTCATTTATTTGGCCTTATTGCTAAATATATGCTATCTTAAATTTATAAAGGCACCAGATGCTTGAGCATTGTGATAAGAAGGAGGGTGAGGGTTGTGTTTTGATAGCAAGTAAAAATCACGTTCCTATTGCCTCAGCAACTTTTGATAGATTATACCTAAGATATCAAAATCCAGAAGGCAAACTAAAAAAATAAAAAATAATTTCTAATGCCAACTATATGTTGCAATTATTAAGATTGGAGTCATGAGTCTGGAGCATTTGTATTCTCACCTGAGGCAGAGAGATCCTTAGAAATGCTGCTATTTGCAAAAGGTTGGCTTCTTAATGTCTTCCTGAAATGCCATTTTCTCAAGCCCATGAGTAGCAAGAATCTTTCAGGTGTTCACACTGATTAAACCACTTCTGCAGGACCATCTAAAATAGAACAAACTAATGTGACAGAATAGAAGGATGATGTAGCCATGAGCTACATGTGAAATAGGTCATGCAAGCAGGCACGGCTGCACACAACTAATCCGACTAGGGGAGTGGGAGCAGTCTGCAAGGTCTGAGATTTACATAGCGAATAGTTGTCATCCTGGGACCCAAGGCATGTCTGAGAGAACTGGAGAAATGTGACATAAGGAAAATGTTATAAAATTGTTATGAGTAGTATAAAGCACTAGAATATTGTCCTTGTGCTGAGTGGTATCAGTATTGCTTTATCTATTCTGATAGAGAAATGAGACAACCCCCACACACTCCCTGAAGCTGAAGTAATTACAGAAGAGGGAGAAGATATTTTATGCATAACCTGCAGGCATTTTTATTCTACTTTGGAGGTGTAAAGCAACATCGCATTGGGAGAAAAAGTAATTTATGCCCACACAAGGCCTTTTTATTCCTCTGGAATGAAGCAAGTAAGGTCTATAATTGCAAGTCAGAAATGGACAGACCAGCCTAGGGCAAGTTTTAGCCTTAGAAAAGCTTCCTGTTAGCAGCGGAGGGCAGGACTCTCAGCAGGAAGTTATTCCTTTCACACTAGCTAAACAGCACCCTTGCATGCATTGTTTGCATCTGATTTTTGCTTTGGGAATTAACTGATGTCACCACAATACTTTGCAAGAACTCCTGGCAACAAAATCAGAGCTATTTTGTCTGATAGGATGTCTGAGTACTAAGAGTTTTTCTGATGAAGGAGCACTATGAAGCAGTCCTCAGGGTTCAGACTTTAGGGGCAAAATGCTCATAACCCTGCTTGGGAGATCCCTTGAGTTCTGACTACACTTATTTTAAGCAACTTCCTTGCCCTGTCACTTTCTCCTCATCAGAAAGGATGTGATATGGATGGTCAAGCCACAATCTCAGGTAGATGCTCTGTCATTTCTCCCTCAGGTTTAAGTGGCCATGCAGTGTTCAGGCTTTTACATGTATCTGTCTCAGCCATGACAGAAACTTTTTCTATGTGATCAGTAAGGATTTTACTGCACAGCTCTACGTGACACGTGAATGGTAAATGGGAACCAAAATTGCTGCATTGGGAAACAGTGATGAGGAGCTCTTCCAGACAAAGAGTCTGTCTGGAAGAGCAGCTGTGATTTTTGTAGGCCACACTGAGACCTGAACTGGAGTGCAGGCTGAAATAACCCATATGCAGTCCTCAATGGAATACAGCAAGGCAGGTGCACAAGAAATTGAATGAGAATAGAGGAGGAAGTCTCTCCAAACCAGTCTGAACATTAAAAACGGAAATGAAAATCAAAAAGCTTTTCAGTTAGGTTGTGTTGTTAAGATTTGGTTCAGTTCTTGCCCTTCCCTTGAAAATCGCATCCTGCTGTTATTGTCAGAGTGTCTCTTTTTGGCATTTGGCACCCCATCAGTGTGTTATGAATGCTTCTTCAGTGAGTCAGAAGGACCATGTTCCATCCAAGTGAGGCTGAGAGATTTTCAGGTTGACATCAGACTGTTTAAATTTTTTAGCTTTTGCCATTATGTAATAGTTAAATTCAAGAAGAAGAAAAAAAAAATAAGGAAGAAAACTGCAATAATACCTGGAGAATCATCCTGAATGGGCAGACAGAAATACATTCAAACAAGATAACAGTGTGAAAATATTTGTGATGCATTAAATAGTCTGAATATTTTCGGGACGTGAAAGGGGAAAATTAAAAAAAAGTAAAACTGCTAAAAATGTACCTTCTAAGTTATTACTAGTGATTCTCAGTTCTATTAGAGGTAAGATTTAAATATTATTACATATAATGAAAGAAAAAAATTAGGGTATAAACAGATAGCCATACTTATTTCTGGAGAAATGTACAGAGAAATTTATGGAGAAAATTTTGAATTGGAACCTCAGTGTATTTTAGACACTAAAACACCATTAAAAGCACAATTAGGCTCACTTCAAATAGGGAACATTATATCAATTATTTATTGTGTTTTGTGTGCAGAGTCGATGGTGATTAAAGCTGGATTTTCTAGCTCTAATTATACCAGTCACAACTTCATCTTAGATGGCTTTCTGACCCGATCTCAGGCAGACTGGAAAAATGAAGTACAATCCAAATTTAGGCATGCTTTCTCACAGTTTTTTAATTAACTGTTGGGTTAAATCAACAGTGGATAAAGTATAAATTGTTTCTATTAACATAAAAGTGCAGCACCATTTTGCAGGTGAGATCTGGTGCCATCAAATTTGAGTATCATAGAATCATAGAGTCATAGAATCACTTGAGTTAGAAGGGACCCTTAAAGGCCATCTATTTTAACTCCTCTGCAGTGAACACAGATACTCCATCAGGAGCTCAGAGCCCTGTCTAGACTGACTGTGAGTGTCTCCAGGGGTGGGGCATCCACCACCTCTCTGGGAAACATGTGGTAGTGCCTCACCGTCCTTACTGTAAAAAACTTCTTCCTTATATCCAATCTAAATCTCCCCTCTTTTAGTTTGAAACCTTTTCCCCTTGTCCTGTCACAACAGACCCTGATAAAGAGTCTATTCTCTTCTTTCTTATGGCCCTCCTGTAGATACTGAAAGCCCACTATCAGGTCTCTTTGGATCTTTCTCTTCCCCAGGCTGAACAGTCCCAGCTCTCTCTGCCTGTCCTCACAGGGGAGGTGTTCCATCCCTTGGATCATTTTTGTGGCCCTCCTTTGGATGCACTTCAACAGGTCCGTGTCTCTTCTGTACTGAGGACTCCACACCTGGATATATTACTCCAGGTGAGGTCTCACCAGTGCAGAGCAGGGGGGATCACCTGCCTCACCCTGCTGGCCATGCCAGCAAAATAACAGCAACCACCTTTTCCCTCTAGTACAAAAGGTTGGCTATGAAGCTAATCCTCAGATGCAATAGGTTACTAATATTTCTAAAGAAATGGATAAAAGGGATATACTACCGTCTTATTTGACATCACCAATGAGATTCAAGCTTTAGAGGTATTTTGGGAGTCGTGGTTTGACAAGTGGGAACTTTTTAAAGGGATCTCACATCTTCAGCTGGTGAATTTCAGAAAAGCTGTATGCCTTTCGGCACAACTGTGCTCCTTTGCACTCTTTTCAAACGTGCATCCTAAATTTTCCAGAAGCAAATCTTTAGTCTCAGAAACATGTTCTTAAATTCAGTGGCTTGTGCTTAACCTTAAACATTTCTCAAGCGTTGTCTTGTTTAGGAATATTTTTTACTGAAACTGAAGCTGGATTTTGTAAGCAGGATTTTGATGATGATACATTTCTGTAAAGTCAAGTAATACAAACTTAAAAAAAAAAGAAAAGCAGATGTCAAACAGATATGAGTGATACTTGGTGTATTTGAAGCAAAGACCAATCTTT
This sequence comes from Pavo muticus, assembly GCA_016647715.1. Taxonomy (NCBI): domain Eukaryota; kingdom Metazoa; phylum Chordata; class Aves; order Galliformes; family Phasianidae; genus Pavo; species Pavo muticus. Next base: position 1,489,531 of record JACDJE010000241.1, read on the forward strand.
CAACTCTGAAATTTAATTGAATTCTCAGTCAGTGCTACCTTGTTTGCAGGAAAGATTTCTTGGCAGAACATCTGATGGATCCATCACAAGTAATAAGAACAAATCTTTTGAACATCAGCACACCTGCACTGCTCTTAGCTCTGCTGCTTAGCAGAGCTGTAAAATATTTTGTGCTAACAAAGAAATGCAAAGATGGAAAGCATTCCTAAAGTGAAGTGTATGTGTGAAACATCAAAATATATTTAAAAAATAAAGAAAACAAACAAACAAAGACCATAAAAAAACTAAAACAAATATATATGGAGAGGAGATAATGCTGTGTCTGATCTAGTTACATGACAAAAAGGACATCTGAAAAACAATAAAAACTAGTAAGTTTCTTTAGAAGTGTTTCTAGCAGCAAGTAAATTTTTTTCCTCTTTCCTCTTTTCTTTCCTCTCAGAGGGAGGACTGGTTACTGAGATCTTTGGGAAGGTGCCAGTTGTTGGGCAGTTAATTCATTTCAGCAGAGTAACAATAAGAGTGGAGCAAAGGGGAGAGCCATTAACAAGGAACTGGAAGAGTGACAGTGCCTCTCCCCATCTCTGGATCAAGCAGAGATATTTCCATAGAATGCTTTTTCCAATAATAATACTTAGCAGTTCTCTATACCTTCTATCAGTGGACTACCAAACATTCATGAATTCCCTGATTTGCCTTTGTGATTTAGTTTGGGGAATGCAAATGGAGCAGAAATGAGAGGAGACTAATTTTGGGACGAGGGGGAAAAAAACATCCTTCAAAGCATCTTTATTCGATATCCCTTCTTACCTCCAAACCCTGGCTAACCCCAAATTCTCAAAACCCTTTATCAAAATATAGCTAAGAAATATGTCTGGCTTTTATCACCCCCATTACATGCAGGCAGGTGGAGAACAGCAAGAGGGAAGACCTACTTGAGAGATGTCTTTGCCAGTCAGAGCAGCTTTCTGGGCGCACAACTGTGTTGGGGAAAGGCTGAAGCATATCCTGCAAGACTCTGCTGGTGGCTCAGGCTGGTTATAATGAGGCAGAAGTCCTGCAGTCTCCGTATTACTGACAGACAGCAAGCACTGTGCTCTAGTAGTAAGCTTGGCACCTCTCCTCTTCTCAGATGGGTGCTGGGTAGGAGGGGAAGATGTTGTGGAGATGGCTTGTAAGCAAGAACCTCCCCTGCCATGGAGGCATCCATCCCTCCAGGGCTCTCATGCAAGGCTGCGCCAGAGCAGAGCTGCTCCAAGCATCCTGTGGGAAGAGTATGCAAGCTTGGTTTCCCACCTCTGACACTCATCTAGCAGTGTTTTCAAAGTATAATCCCATCAGGGTAGTGATTTTTGCCACCTTGGTGTGCATTATTGTATATTCTGGAGATCTGATCTCAACAAACTCAGTGCACACTTCCTTTGTGAAGTGTGGCATCCCATTAAAGATCTCCCAAGGTCTTGAGGATGCTTATCTCATGAGACCAAAAGTGCTTCGTTAGTGCTGTGCATCATAAGCACTGTTTTCCCTGGAGCCAAGCCGTGGTTTGGACAGGGTTGTTCTTCTAATCTAAGGGAAACCCAAAACATCCCACTTCCTCAGCTGAAATTAAGAGGATCAGTAATAGGAGCTGCACTATTGTCCTTCTCAGACTTTCTACCAAGTTGTGGATCTGAACTAGCTGCTTCTACAGCAATAATGTTAATATTCCCCAGTGTCAGATTTCCTTAAAAAACAAAAACAAATGAGTTGTGTACTTGTAATATATGGCTCTGAAACTCAAGGAGAATTTCCACATGGCTGGGGCAAGGGAAAAGAGCTCATAGATTAGCCTGCAAGGCAGAGTAGCAGGCCAGTACAGCACTTTAAATAAATCATCCCGTATAATTGCTACCACCCATCGGTTTGCTGAGATTAAAGATGAGAGATATTGACAGCATGTTTGGAGTAGAAGTCAGAGTGTCCAATAACACATAATATTGTATACTGCTGTTGATGCCAAGTCCTTGTAAGTAAGGCAACAATTATGCTTTGCACTTCTGTTTTAACGTTTTCTCTGGTTTTGGCTCTTTTTCTGATGGATGGTTCAATTGTCACATAACTAGCCTTACTGTTTTCTAGTCTCCTTTCTCTGTTAGAGTGGGTAATAGCCATTTCTAATCTGAAAGCAGTGATCTCTGCCGCCTTTGATGGGTTTTGGAGCAAGCTGACCAAAATGACCAGAAGTATATATTCTCAAGACTGTGTGTATCTGAGGCTAAAATCAGGTCCAAAGTTTGTACATTCTCTAGGGAAAATTTTAGATCTTTATGTTCAGTACGAATAAGTTACTGTGGGTAATTAGAGATGGAAGAATCCACTGCAGTTTTGTGTTTTGAGCCTCTTAAAAATGAAAAGTCTCAAAAAAACAAAATGGTTTTTTTTTTTTTTTTTTCTTTCAGTCATGGAAAACTACTATTTAGAAGAATGTAATAATTTTTATTTTTCATCTTTCCCTTATTAAAGAGAAACCTGAAAAGCAGTTTGTCATCGTTGAAGGTAGTAACTTACTTTTAAATATTTAGCTGTGTGGCAGCTGTTTTCTCAAAAAAACAAAAACAAAAAACAAAAAACAAAAACAAACAAACAAACAAAAAAACTTATGTTCTTTTGTATACACTCTTTTCTCAGCACTGACTGCCCAGCATTCAAGATAGAGCATGTTTTGTTTTATAGAGAGCAGCTCCGGAGTCTATTTCCAGCTCCTGCCCCCAGGTCAGGATCTTGAGATTGTGCTTAATCTCTGTATGCAGTCCTTTCCTTCCTCAGACATCCTCTGGGCAGTCAGTGTAAACGATGTGCTATGAAGTCTCCAGTAAAAGGCCCATCCCTTGCTCTGTGGGTACAGACAGCCACGCACCATGGGGCTTTAATCTGAATCTCAGCTATCCAGGGCAAGGGTAGTATCAGCACTAATAGGCTTTTGCTGTCTGCATGTGTGCACTTTGTGGGAGACAAAATTTCAAAATATATGCATTTTGCAACTCTTTATTTTTAATGTTACTCTAGTGAAATATCATAAATATCTTACTCCAAACTATCCTAAAATCAAGTTACTGATGCCTAAGACCCTTTTTGATTGACAGGTGAACCATGGAATTTTTGTACACATAGACATTGGGTTTGTTTACGGCTGTCTAATCTTATAATCAGATTTTAAAACACATGAGCAAAGTGCCTGATATTACGCATGCTGTATGCTTCCTGGCACATCAGGTTCACACTTCATAGCTCACTGCTAGAGAAAGCTGCTCTGCTCTCTTGCTTCTACTCCTACAGAATGCAAATCGATCTTTCTGTGCAGGCAGTATTGCTTACTGCTTCAAGTTTAATACTGCAGCTTCTTCTACTTGCTCCTGCACAGTTTCTGATTGATAGAAATTATGACATAATCCGGGTGGAGTGAGCTGGGAACATTTCCCGGAGGAGATGAAGAGAGTTCCCAAACAAGCGAGGTTACTCCAAGCTGACAAGCCCTCAGCAGAAACACACTCCTTCATGCGTTTCATTTGTGGCTTACAAATCTCTGGGGCAGCAAGGGCTCATTCAGCAGGTGCAATCACTTGCTGGCTTGGTAGCCAGGCAGGCACGCTTCCTGGAGCATAGCTGGGAAATTCTGCAGCTCATATACGCAGATTTCCTTTCTAACTTGTTTTTAGTGGAACATTTTCAGTGGTCTATTTATATAGCACTGCTTCTTAGGCGTGAATTAGTTCCTTTAGCCTGGAATAATCAAAACTCCAACACTTTCACAATTTCTTGCACAGCTTTGGAAAGGAGTTCTTCATAAACAATACAAATAAAATAAAGCTTGTATTGACTCTCTCTGCATTCCCCATTCTTTACGTTGTTTATTTAGCACTTTCTTGGCTCTTTCTACTCTGGGTTGTTTCTGCCAGTGTTAACTTCATTCCTATTTCTTGCTCTTTCTTCCACCCAAATGGAAATGAAGAAGCAAAAGAGTCGGAAAAGGTCACAGAAAGTAAACAAATGTTTGTTTGTTTGTTTTAATAAGTTTTTATGTTTCCTTGAGCACGTGGAGAACTCCCCTTAATTTGTTTAGTGAAAATTGCTGATAAAGAAAGATAATTTACAAGGTGTCTGACATGGCCTCAGGCCTTTTGGAATGCGCTGTTTGTACTTCCTTTGGACCTCAGGCTCTATTGTGGGCCTTACTAGGGTAGGTGTGGCACACCCACAAATGCCATGATCAAGATCATAGCAAACTTTACTCTGTTTGACTTTGATATCGCATGAAGAGTACTTTCAGATGAGGATCCACACAGCCCATACTGACTTAGGGCAATGTGTTCATCCTGCTCAGGAATGGGGTAGATCGTCTTCCCCTTGGGTTAAAGACAGAGTGATAAAAAGGAATGCCTACTGAATAAATACTTTGAAAATAAAATTTCATAGGGATCAGTTGGTTTTGACAATGCCACTCTCACAAAAACAGTTCTTTTTCAGAAACCAAGCATAGCCTCTCACACTCATGGAAATCCTTCACGGCACTTCATCTTGTCTTATATTATGCAAGGGAGAAGTCTGTTTTTGAGCTAAGTTCAAAGTCCTTCATATTCAGTGAAGGGAAATAGTTTCTTCAGAAACAGTCAGCCAGTGTGCAAAAGATGTCATTCCCCAGCACTTCCTGCTTGGGCGCATGTAGATTTCTCCAATTTGATCAGCATTTTGTCACCTGATGTCTTATGGAAATGCTTGAAAGTTATTTGATCTGTTCTACTGGGTGATAGGTGATATCCAAAGGGATAGGAAAATGCCTGGAACATAGAAAGAGACCTCACTGTGCTGAGGTGAAAATAATAGCATGCCACGAGCTGGGCAAGAGTCCACTTAGCACAGGACTAAATTAATTAGATTGCTGCTGCTAAAGAGAAGACTCTTGAAAAATTACAGCCAGTAGGACAGATAGTGTGTGCAGTTGTCAGAATTGCATTTTCCTCTGCTTGCAGTTGGAAGGTAGTGATCAGCAAGGGTTGGCAAGGAGTGAAATCGGCAGGAAATGGGTGATTATTCTAATCTAAACCAAAGGCTGGTTATGATTTTCAGTGAGGCCTGTGAATTAACATAGTCCTACACCAACTCCGCTGCAGCTGAGAGCTGAAACTTGCCAAATATCTATTTAATTAACCATGAAATCCATGTAGTTTTTTCTACTTAGTTGTCTAGTGCTACAAAATAGAAATCTTGGTGGCATATATCTATAAAAGTCACTGTTTTTAGGGATAACTTTCTCAGCAGTCGGTCACTTTGGTGGTTAATCTGCAAATTCAGTGTAAATTAGAATTTAAATATCACCTCTGGGAGACACTGGTATATGAAAATAAATTCTTTAGAAACAGCATGGAAACATTTATTAAACATGTTGCATAGCTGATAAGAAATTCAATGAGGAATAGCAAAGAGAGAAGAGGGAAAAGCTCTAGAAGACAGTGGTCACTAAAAGGATGACTAAGTAGGTTTTCAAAGGTTTGCTACATGCTCTTTGTAAAACCATAAAAAAATGGCTTAGTGGTAAGGCTGGCTTGTAATCTAGTCAAAAAATAAACGTGGTCACTCTTTCAAGGCACTGTGTAACTCCAGCAGCTGCAGACAAACTAAAACTCAGAGAGCAGAGAATGGAAAAAAAAGTCTAGTTCTTATCCAGACTTTCTATATTTGGTTGAAGTTTTCCAATAAGAGACTTGGCAGTCAATGTGTGTTCCACAAGCTTCCTGAGAGAGACTGAGGGGAGGGAAGAGGCTAATTATGCTCATACCAGCTGCCACAGCATGAGAAAATATCATTAAGGCTTTCAAGCATAGAGATAATCTTCAGAGACAAGCATGAATGGTGAAATGACCATAAAGGCGAGCTAGCCTAGCTAGAGCTCGAGGGGTTAGTATTTGGAAGGGCTTCAGCTGCTGCTGTAGTTTATTTGCAGAAGATTCCTTTGAGTCTTGTATGCTCCAGGGCAGCAGTTCTCCACCTCAGCCCTCCTCCAGACTTCTTAGATGGATTGGTTTTCTACAATGCGGAAGATGTCAGGCATCACTCCAAGAGCAGGTGGAATTGGGTGCCAGCTGAGACCCTGCCATGTGCAGATCACTATCAAGCACAGGATGTGGTCTGGACCTGTGGAGATAAGGCTTTGCCCTGCTTGGAGAAAGAAGATTCAGCACTGGATGAATGATACCCTTGTACTCTAACCTCCTACACTTGTTCTGCCTTCCTAAAATACTTGTATGCCAGTTGTGCCGGTGCAGTATCTGTATGCCTGGCTGACACAGAGTTCTAAGGAGACCCATAAGCCAGTGTCATGTGGCAAACCCCAAAGACTTGGATGTAGCTCACACTGCAGAAGGAAAAGCTGTGTGTCTGCTATACTGATGCTATACTTCTTTCTTTACCGGGACTCTCACCAAACTCAGTGCCTACTGTGCTGCACAGAAGCTATTCACCTCCTCAGACGGCTACAGCTATTTCACCTGGGATTCACAGCAAGGGATGATTTATTTTATTCTGTCGTGTCAGTACTATTTTTTGTCAAACACATGCATACACACAAGTGCTACCAGTGTGACAAAGCTAGTTATGATGCATGCCACACGGAATGTGTATTCATGATAGTGGGGGATACAATATAAATAAATAAACAAATTCAGATTGGTAAGCTTGAACTATGTGTTTTCTGAGTTTTTAATTCCCCCAAATTCTTAGGCTTTCTGAACAACTTTCTATTGAAGTCAATTAAAAAAATCACCATTGATTTCAATGAAAGTGAAGTCTGTCCAAGAACACAAGAGTCTGTAATTTTACTCCTGAATTTACAAGAAGATTAAGCAGTTTTGGGAGGCATTTTCTATTACGAACACAAATAATATCAAGAAGAGTTCATGCTAAAAGAGTGAACAACATCACAGTGCCCCATGAAAACTTCATATGCAGTGCAATTGTGCAAAATGTCATAGCGTTTCCCTGCAGGATAGGCCCAGATACATATTGTTGGGAATGGCAGGAGCACACGGACGGGGCTATGATCCCCCATCTTGATAAGCAGATAGACTGTGATTTTTTCTGTTAAAGGGTAACCTTTATTTAAGATTTTATCCTTTGTTTAGGTCTGTATTATCTCCGATATGCTTCATCACATATTTCAGCCAAAGCTATCCAAAAGACCCTGATTTGTGAAAATTTGCATCACAACCGACTGGGAAGAGAAAGCTGTGAGGCGGCTATTCCTCCCAAGCAGTGGGGACTTTGCAGATCAACATGTTTTGTGCCCCATTTCAGTTCATTTTGTTTATCATGATGAGATCTGTGGCCTTCTTAGGATGACAACAGAGCTAAGTCAAGATGGTCAAGACAGTTTGTTTTTCTGGACTCACAATGGCAAAAATAGCTTCAAAAGTGAATGATATTATGCAAATGACATTAATTTCCATGACATTGGTTTCAAAAGTGAATGACATTAATTTCCATTATCAGAGAAAGAAGATTGTTTATATTTTCTTCCTAGCTGACAAATACAAATCATATTACACATGTGGAGAAGGCTCTTGTATAGTTAAGACTCCCTGCAAGCAGGAAGAAAGCTTTCTAAACTAGCAAGCATTTAACATTTTGTATTTCATCTCTGAGACTCATCTCTTTGTAGGAATAGTAATAGAAAGTGCTTAAGAGAAAGTACCTCAACCTTGGGTCTAAATATTCAACCTTATTAAACTACATGCTGTTTTGCACACTTCTATTAACATTCTCATGTGACTTATCTCAGTAGCAATGCAATACATAATAAAAACGAAACACGACATCTGGAAGAGGAGGAACAGTAGGAACAGTGCCTTGTTGACCAACTTTCCTGTGGTAAAATAGGCCATACCAGGGTGATCGGGTTAGAAACCATTTGATATCAATTTTCCCTCAAAGGAAAAAAAAAATCGCATTGAGCTCAGCATGTTGTACAAGATCTGCCTCTCCAGAATGCAGATGATCAGGTATATACCCAGAAATAAGCAGAGTGAACAGCCATCTGAACATTTAATTATCAGAATTTCACATGCACATGTGTGCATATGGTAATTTGAATGAGAACACATGATTTTTTTCATTATAATCCTAGTTCTATTATTTAAATACATTTTTCCCATGCTGAAATGTAGCTTGCACAGATTTTTTGTGCATCTCTGATGCAGCTATGTACATGGTTACAGCCAGACCTTTGACTGCAGAATATTGTTGAGACATAAACTGCAAACAAATAGTGGAGAGATTATTCATCCATTTCAAGTTAGGCATAAGCCTAAAATTTGCAGTAAGAAAAGAAACAAATGATCTTTTCAATCCAAGTTTCATCCTTAGGCTTTCCTCCCAAAGCCCTGGACATCAATGCTTTGAAAATGTCTTGTGATGGGAAAGATGTGGAACTCTTGGAGTGGGTCCAGTGGAGGGCAACTAAGATGATCAGAGGGCTTGAGCACCTCTCCTATGAAGAAAGGTTGAGGGAACTGAGCTGGTCTAGCTTGGAGAAGAAAAGGCTCTGAGGAGACCTCATTGTGGCCTTCCAGTACTTGAAGGGAGTGTATAAACAGGAGGGGGAATGACTGTTTACGAGGGTGGATAGTGATAGGACAAGGGGAAATAATTTTAAACTAAGATGGGGAGATTTAGGTTAGATATTAGGAGGAAGTTTTTTCACACAGAGGGTGGAGACACACTGGAACAGGTTGCACAAGGAGGTGTGGATGCCCCTTCCCTGGAGGATTCAAAGCCAGGCTGGATGTGGCTCTGGGCAGACCGGTCTAGTGGCTGGCAACGCTGCACATAGCAGGGGGGGTTGAAACTAGATGATCACTATGGTCCTTTTCAACCCAGGCCATTCTATGATTCTATGATTCTATGACTAGTTAATCAAAAGACTACCACACAGGGCAAGGTGGCTTGGAAAGCTTTAGGTTTTTATTTTAAAACATTTTATTTTAAATCATAGTTTTTACATAGTAATTTTGAGCAGCTCACTAAAATAGCAAGTGTTGCAAATGCCTTATTTTTATTTTGTACTGAAGAAAATTGTGAAATTTGACTGATTAGTCAGTTCCTGTTTTCATTTTCCATAAATCTATTCTTATTTCAATTTCTCCTTTGAGGCTTTGTAAGAATAGTGCATATGCACACACGCACCCATGCTGTTCATATCAAAATATCTACCTCTACTTGTCAGTCTTTGTTTAAGACTCCTTGGCAAGAAAATTCTGGTATTTTTAAATTGATTGTAAGGTGTTCAGCTCACTGTTTGTTTTGAAGACCTCTTCTACTGTTCAAGGGTTAACCTGCAAAGCCTTATGAACAGCAGAACTGTATGGGGAGACAGCTAACTGAGGGCAAGCAGGTAGCCTTGAAGTCACCTTGGTGAGTGGAAAGGTTTACAGTGTCTGGAGGATAAAGCAATCCAGAAAATGTTGGAGTGATCCCACAGTTTCAGATGTGCTGAGAGAAACCCTGTTTAATCTGAAACCTGTGGGGAAAAGTTCTCCCCTGAGGGTGCTGGAAGTGGCCCCCACCATGGCCTGCTTTGAAGCACACTGAGGTGTCTGTGCATAAGCAAAGTTCTCCAAAAGACACAGATTGTGAGGCCAGCTTCTCATATATTCCAAGATTATCTGCCTCAAATTTTCAGACACCACCTGTGTCATAACAGACTCGATTTCTTCGTGCAAACACTGCTTTTAAGTCCCAGTGTTCCAAGGCCTGACACCTCAGAGAGCTTGGAAAGTCCTGGAAGCATTGCAGCCCCATGTGTGAATGCCAAGCCTTTTACAGGGCTACTTGCTATCTGTCTGGGAGGGAAAAGCTTTCTTGAACACATACTCAAATATTTACCTTTTCATGAGGCAATTAGACATTGTTCAAGATGGGGAAAAAAATAGTACATGCTGTAAGTAAACAACTGTAAATATTTAAGTAAAAACCTGAGGAGGAGAAGCCAAAAATAGCTTTCTAGGTAATCTGCAAGCAGGGCTTTGGCCTGCTGCCTCCAATTGGCCAAATAGGCCAATTCAGATATACAGTTTCAAACTGCACTTTCTTCATTTTTTGCTTTTATTATCACTTATAATTGTTTGGAAACACCACAGTTACCAATATTTGTCTACTAGCTTTGTTATCAAAAGCTGTGCCAGAGACCTCCAGCTTGGCAGTGTGCTGGAAAGAAGAGTAAAGCAGGCCAAATCAGAGAGGAAGGATGTGTTGTGGTTAAACGACTGCATGAGGCACCCTGGGTACAACCTTTGGCTGTCTCATCTGGTTGTGGCCAAATTACTCTGTGTCTCCTCTACAAAATTTGTATTATCTGGCTGAGAGGATACTTTCAATTTAATTTATTTCATAGGTTGAGCCACTTGCTACCTGAGAAGAAGAGACAGTACTCTCATCTTACCCTCTGCTTGAATTTTCTTACCTGCTGAGTCTGTTGGCTTGAGCCAATTCCCAGGAAGTGTTTTGATGATGATAACATGAGTAGAGTCAGAGGATGCTCAAGTATGTCCAGCTAGCTCACCCTCATGGGAGGCTGCTTCATTTCCATGAACACAAATGTGGGCTTTTGCACAGAGATTGTCAGATTGCTGTCAAAATGTGATGAGCTTTTTCACCTCCAGGAAAGATATGCTTCTTAATCATGGATCTCAAATGCTTGGGAGAGACCCTGTCTCTGCTGAACGCAACTTGGTTGTGTTTTTCACATTGAGTGCATTGCTGTACAGCAAGTTTTATAAACTGCTTTCCCAAACACCAAATGTTATGTCAGGCAGCTGTCAGGGTTTTGTACCACAACTCGCACTAATAGAGGTGACAGTGCTAATGGGCTTGTGAGGCAGAACAGGATCAGTAGAGGACTGTGATGCCAATAGGTGGAAAGGTGCAAGTCAGGAAGTGCATCCTGGAGTGAAAATTTCAAAAGGCTAGCTCAGGGAAAACGCGTGCTGAGTTCACCAGAAATGGACATGACGCTGCCAATGCTTTCAGCATGCCAGCTAGCAATGTAGATTGAGAGATTTTGATTTTTAGATTGTTATGGGAGCCTGCTCAGAGAGGGCAGAAAAGCCCTGCTGGCAAGCATCCTGCTGCCTGCAGACATGCCTTCTTCAGTGCAAAGTGCAAGATTCCTTTTTAATTTGGTCCAGGACACTGCCAGATATCAACACTGCTGTGTGAAATGCCGCACAACGTGGCCCAGGCTCTACAAGACACAGGCTTCCTGCTCACTTACTGTGCACTGTGCATCTCCTTTCACAGAAGAGTAAATCTAGACTGTGTCAGTGTGTCACCTGCTCATCTTGAGCATACCATCTTTTGTCTTGGTAGACTGGAAGCCTAGGGCAAAAAGTGGGTGCCTGACTGAGTGGCTAATGAGCAATAAGCCTTTCCATGGAGTTTGTAGGAAGGAAGCACGTATCATGAGAGAGCACAGGGGAGCTGCTTTCATTGTGTTCCTTCCAGCTTAGCTGTGAGAGAGTTTCAGCACTGTGACGCAGGAGTTCAGCATCAGTTACAACACCCAGAAAGATCTAAGGGTGTCTCTGTTTCACTACCTAGGGATATATTCACACAGTCTTTTGCAGAAAGATAGTTTTGCTCTGCTAGTGTTCAGGATGGGGACATGAGCCAGGTTGTCCCCGTGGAGTGTTTATAGCCACAGACGCAGCATCACACTAACCACAGTCTTACAGCTTCTGGTTCTGGCTTGCTTCTGGTTAGATCAATGTGTTGACAGAGTGTGCTTGTGTCTGTATGTGACATACTTTTATGAATTAAACTGTCACTCCAGTGAAGTAGTGACAAACTGGAAGTCATCTCTTCTCCACGGGATGAGAAAAGGGACATTTACCAGCTCACCCTTCTGCTCTGCAGCTAAAATCTGGCCTCCAAATTGTGGTTGCTCTGGATCTGTGCATGAAAAAGCTATCATCACGCAATGCACTGATGAGGCCACAGAAACCAGGAGGAGAAAGGTATTGCATCTCTTTCTCCTGCTGTCTGCATGATGCAGTCATCAGCTGAGACCCGTGTCTAGGAACCTATGTCCTCAATGTCCTGGGGAATGACTGTGCTGACAACATGCGCTGCTGCTCTCCAGGATACCCTTAGTGCTGGCTGTGGGCAGAGGGAAGGACAAATAAGTTAAATTGAACACTTTTAAGTGTGTCTAATATCATTGCTGTCAACAAAACTATTTTCTCCTGACCAGTCTTAGTCCAGTTTCAGTGTGAAAATCTCATGGGAGGGGCTCTGAAGAGGAAAATACTGGAAAGGTTTGAAGTCACCACCAGCATGGGAGCACAAGTTCCAAGGAAGAAGTGGACTGTGGCTCATCCTGCCTGTGTAGTCTCTTTTCTTTACCAGGGACATGTAAGGTTTTTTATTCTGGGAACTGCATGACATGCTCACTCCTAAGCAGTCCTGCTCAATCACACTACACTTCCCAGATGAACCCTCAGCAGATGCATGGGCATGACTACTTAAGGAAGAAAGCTTCTCATACTCTTTTCTTGGGACTTAGCTTACCATCCTTGACTTGCAGTTATGAATGGCATTACTCTGTTACTCTGGAAAACATTAGCCCAGTAAAAACAGAAACAGTTGAAAATAGATAACTAGCAGGACAGAGGATATGATGCATTGAAGGATGTTGTGAGAATCCTTTGTTTTTCTGGCTCAAAGCTTGCTTCCTGAAGTGTTTCTTGTGATAAGACCCTAACTGATTTATTGAGAAGGCAAGTGATGGGTGCTACTGTGTGAAAATCAACATCTCTTTGTGGACACCTTCCTCCAGAGCCGTTTGCCTCCGGAAGAGAGTGCTCAGGAGTGGTCACTGGTGGAAGATCTGGCCTGTGACTAAATAGCTCCAGCTTGGTATGGGGAAAACTGGGAAATGATACCATCGTGTCCTGTGAGAACCGGACGCAGATGGGCATCCCTGCTCCCTCTTATCTGAGATCCCAGAGCCAGGAGCTGCCACTCCAAGGACAGCTGACTCAACCACTTTGGTTTTGAGCTGTCACTCCAAAGAAAGCTGACTCAACCACTTTGGACTTATAAATATGTTTGTACTACCATCGAAAAGTCATCATCATCATCATCGTCGTCGTCGTCATCAACAGAACAACAATGCCTGACGACCCACCGCTACTGAAGATCAATGACTGAGCTATGAACCACGCTGGATCCATGGTGGTGACTATCTCCCTCTTGCTTCCTATAAAGACTCCTTGCTTCTATTTCCTATCTTTCCTATCGCCCGCCTTCCCTTCCCCATCACCTTAATTCGTAATAGCGTCCGTCCTCCTCTTTCCCATCTCCCTGACTAAGATTTGTAATAAACTGGTCGGACCAACATTTGAACCGTTGTTTCTTAATCTCACGTTGGGTGTACATACATTAAAAGAACCTCATCTCCCTCCTATAAATTGGAGCGAGACAGATGTTCAGAGGAAAAGAAAAGGAGACAACACAGTTATCCCACTAGACAACAATAAAGAGAAGATGCTTCAGATGCAGTCACAGCTTGAGCTCCTGCTCTGGGTGCTGGTAGCTGAACTCAGAAAAATAGGCTGCTGTGGACACCAAAAACCCACAAATGCTCTGGGGGAAAAAAAAAAAAAAAGCCAACAAGGTTACCTGAATGCTGGTTTTATTGTGTTTTCTCCAGGCAGTTAAGTATTTCAACAAATGAAGAAAGTTAATGGCCAACCTCAGTGAAGGAGGTAAAAAGTGAATGTGCAAGTGAAGAGCAGAAGAGAATTCCTGCCCCAGGATACATCTAAAATGGATGGAAAATATTGGCCAGAAGAACAAAATCTAACAGCATGCTGAGAAATAGAAATTCCATCACATGTGGAATACTGATTTTTTTCTTGTTGTTGCTGTATGAAAAAAAATTACTTTCAAATTTAATAGTGTTATGTTGTTTTTTTTTTTAATATCAAAATATTTCATCTTCATGTCAAAGCCTCATGTCAAAGCTGAAACAATGTTGCTTTATCTCATATTATAGGGCCTCAAAACAAAAAAATGTAGTCACAATATAGTAAGTAGAATGAGAGGTGGAAAGATAAAGACTGAAACAAAACATTTGTGCTGTTCATCAAACACTGTCAGAGTTTTCTGACAGAAATTGTTATGCATTAACAAACTGCTTGCTTGGCTTGTGTTGAAGAATATTTACAGGTTGGTGTTCAGCTGAACATTTGTTCTCAGCTAGGTTCAAAGTATCCCTCTTCGTCAATTGGAACTAGAGGCACAGTGAGATTAAGATCTTTATAGAGCTAGCCTTGTTCAGGACGAGTGCAATCATGATCTCAGTTCAAGGCTTTAACAGTGCACTACAAGGTCATATAAAGACGCCGTGGTAGACTCAAGAGTTGAATCCAGATTTACTGTGTCTCCGTGATTGCAGCCGCGAGACAAAGTGTATGTTCTTTTGCCCAAGCCCTTTCTCATAGTTTTCCTTAGCACTTTACTGGCTATTTTTCACTGTGATATATTGGTATAGCTGAGCACAAAATGTACGATCAGTAGTAAGAGAAAGGTTGAAGACTTCAGAAATGCACGATCAGGGAAGTAATAAATTCCTGAAAGAAAAATAAGATGGAGCAACTACAGTTTCTTAATCAAACTGCTTCTTTTTCCCAAGTCTGAAAATTCTCAAATAGTATGCACCTCTGTTTAACTAGATTACTGACTTCTAGGGATGGGTGAGTGACCTAATAAAGCCTTCATGGGAGCTTTGTGGCCAGAAGAATCTTCTAAAATAGGCTTCTCATTTATACAGGTGATGGGACAGCCATATGCAAGGGCAAGTATCAGCAAACAAATATACAACAATTCTTGAGATTCCAAAATTCCTGTTCATACAAAGATTATCTTGTACTTTAAAGGAGGAAAAGATGGAATGAAAAATGATCTCATTTCTCAGACAGAGGGATAAGGCTGTTTAGTGTATAAAACATTCTGATAATGATGGTGATTTCTTGACAGTCTTCATGACTTGTTGCTTATAAAGGTGCCTCAATTTACCATATTTTTTCTACAGTGTCTAGAACAACTGTTGCATAAACATATTACACAGCTGTCTGTTTGTTTAAATATGTTACTTAACAAGTGGGGAATTGCAGATGTACATAATAATGACAAACATTTTCAACATCTGTGAAAGTGCTCTCATACCTTTTATGCACACTTCTATGCTTTTTGGAGAAAGACTCCTCCAGCATCCTGAAGGAGTTAGCATAAGTGTGCATATCCTCATGTGTCTCTGTACTTGTGCAAAGGTTTGTGACCATGCTTGTACACATAAATAAATATTCCTTTGCCTCAGATGGCTTTTCTATTTCTTTGAACTGTCGATTTTGTGAGAGTTAGCACAGGTCTAGCTCTTGGTATTTCCATTCTCTTTCAGGCAAGCAAAATTTGTAGGAAGAATAACAAGAAGCAGAAATGAAAGACACGCTGAGACACTATGAATACACAGAATGAGATAGTTGTTTCACTTTCTTTCAATGATTGCTGAAAGTTAATTCTGTCGTAAGAAGTTACTTGCAAAATGTGACAGAATGTCTCTGTATTTGAATAAGCAAATAGGCTTTTTTAGAGATTTGTAACTATGTGGCTTGCATGAAGTTTAATGCACATTATGATAGCTAGAAAAGAATCATTCTACCATGACATTTACATAATCCCATCAGAAGGACATATTACAACAAGCACAGGTTCCTGTGTACCTAGATGGAGCACCTTTGTACTGTTATTATTGTTCTCCACGTCATTACTGCTTGAATGATAGAATGAAAATATTCTGAATGCAAATATTGCTTAATAAAGATCCCTATAAGATAGTTGATGTCTATCTAGCACCGTAAATCAATGAGACAAACTGCCCTGAATTTCAGGGCTACTGTGCATCCTACACATACATAAATGCTTGAAACTAGATTGTTGGCAGTAACAGGGATTATGCTGCATCCAAAAACCATTTTGCGTCATTACTATATGTAAGAAAAACAGAGGAATGGAGAAGAGGGATGACATGAAGAAACACACCTTTTCTCCTCTTTGAAAAAGCAAGGCAAAAAGAGAAGCAAAAATTTACTTGAAACTATATTAAAATATTTCATCTCATGAGAACGCTGGAAGGCTAATTGACACAAATGTCCCATGGGGTTGTTTTAATACATGCAAAGCATAAATATTGCATCTTGTGGTCAATTTCCAATCTGAATATTCGGAGTTCAGGGAATTGTGAATATCTCAGAAGGATAAGAGAACAATTTAAAGCATTCAGAAACTGTTTTAACATATGGTGGTTATCTGGAAAGATTTCAAGAGCAAAACCATGTCTTACCAGGAAAAAGATGTTGCAAGGTGACCTAATTCTATTTTACAAATACCTGAAAAAAAAATCCCAAGAGGATCTGGTATTTCTGTATTTCTGATCTTTATGCCACAGAAACCTAATCTCAGGGCATGATCTCAGATTAATAAAAGGGATATTCCCCTTGTACACATATGTAACAGGCAGCCCAGCAATGTGATATGAGTTGATTCCCTGCTATGAACCACATGAAACAGAGAGCAATTGAAGCTGATGGAAAGGTGTTCTTGCTTGGATACACAGCAGGGGAAAGTTCCATCTTCATGTCTGCAGGGCTCAATGGTCTAGGTCAAACCTATTGAATACCTTTCTTTGTATCTGAGTTCCTAATGCAGATGAGAAAATATTGTACCTTCCAGTCTTATCAAGTGAGGAACAATTGCTTGATTTTTTTGCATAACCTCAGATACTGGGTGGGTGTGATACAGGCTAAAAGAGTTTCATGTGTGCTGTTATCCTGACCCTGTACTTTGGGTAGCATGAATTTTTCTCATACTGAGTGTTATACTAGGTGACACCAAAAGCTTTGCCAGCTCAGACCTTTGTGTTCAGAAGCCATCAGTATCAGAGACTTAAAAGTCCCATATTTTAGTGGTTAGGAGGATCTAAACAACATGTTTCATTACCTGCAGGGAGGGTGTAAAGAAGGTAGTGCCAGGTTCTTTCCATGGACAAGAGACAGTGGGCACAAAATGGAACACAGCAGGCTTCCTCTAAACATTTAGGAAACCTTTACTGCGTGGGTGACTGAGCGGTGGCACAGACTGCCTGGAGAGGCTGTGGATGGAACTTGTTCTTGAAGATTTTTGGAAGCTGCATGGATATGGCTGTAGGCATCCTGCTCTGGATGTCCCTGCTTGAAAACAGGAAGGATTGGTCCAGATGGCATTCAGAGGTCCCCTTCCAACATCATCCACTCTGTGATTCTGTGAAACAAAATGAAGATATCTCTTCTTATTCTTGCTTGTTTTCTGGCTTAAGACATCATTGCCTTAATAGATTAATTATATTAGCTATATTATTTCTCATGATTGACATATTTGAGGCCTGATGTATCAGAGAAGGTGAGATACATTTTCCTTTCCTAGTTCAGAACGACAAGAAATGTACAATGCAACAGAATCAATTTTGCAATAACGTGTTACGTATTGTTTTGGTTGTAGGGTAACTTCTTTAGGTTCTCAAATCAGTAGAAGCTTACACACAAACTGGTTGCAAAGAATATAATTCTCAGAATCACAGAATGGCTGAGGCTGGCAGGAACCTATGGAAGCCATCTGGACACCCAGAACAGACTGCCTGGGATGGTGTTCAGATGGCTTCCGAACATCTCCAAGGTGGAAGATACCACAGTTTGTCTGAGGAAGAGAGAGACAAAAAAAAAGGTCTTTAATTTCCTTCACTGTTCTCAAGATACGAAGCTTTCAAACAAACGTTGGGTGGAGGATATGAGAGAAGGAGCAAAATGGATGTTAGGCAGAGAACACCTAGGAATTAAAAAAAAACAAACAACTTTTGATAAATACAGTATTTATCAGAGCCTTAAATGGGCAGAAAATCAATTCTCCACTCAGCAGAGCACAGCTGTGAGCCTGGAGCTCTCCCTGGGAGAATCCATATGGCTGTTGGAATGATGGCCAAAGTTCCAGTTTACTATGGTCACCAGTGTTTGTTCCAGCTTGTTATCATGGAAGGTAACAACTTTCTGAAGCATAGCAGGACAGTTGCCCCAACACAGCTGGTTTGTTATTCCTCCACTGCTGCCCACAACTTTGGTGTTCACCTGCCAGTAAATGGAGCTATGGCCAATGTTTACTGATCAGTTGAAGACCATAACTCTTGAATAAGGTTGAGGTCAACAGAACTCCACAGAAGGTGATGAGCATATCTTTGAAACTGTAGACCTGTCAGTAATTTGCGGTCTCTTCTGTCTGCATAAAAATGGATATTGGAATTTGGAAAAGCTTGTTAGCCCGGATTTTAAAAATGAAACTTGGGAGAAGGAAGGAAACATTGCTTTGAAACAAACAAACAGCCAAAAAATTGTGATGGAGCTCCAAAATGCCTTTAAAATCCTTTGATCTGCAAGATACATTTATTTACTTCTCTTGACACTTCTTTGATATCTTTAAAACTGAAAGTGGATGGCAAACACACACTTCTTTGCTGCAGAAAGGCACCTCTGTGTGTCTGAGTGATTTGCACACACACAGGCATACAGAGGAAATTTATGTGGGCAGAGAAATGAGATGGCATAGCAATGTACTGCTTCTGTACTGTTCCACAGAGGCTCTTAAAATGTGCCATGCCATGCTCTCCTTGATGCCATGGGACAGGTACTGTGTCCAGTTCTTCAGCTGCCCTGCATTTTGATGCTTCCAGGAAATATGTATGTTCCCTGTGTGAGGACCTGAGATTAACAGAGACTCTCATCCTGTGCTATGTGATGGGCATTTGTCCCTGTCACATATATAAATCTTGCTTTCTGGGCATCCCATCGCCTCAGGAGCTATGGGGAATGTGGCGGTTCTGCTATATCTCACCATGGGAGGGCTTGGGGCAGAGAGGAAAAGATTTATCAGTAATTATGGTAAATTATTAAGGACATAGGCATGGGAAATCTGTACCAAATCTGGCCAGTCAGAGAACATCTGCAGGGGGATTAATCCTTTTAAATAATTACATTTGTCTTTTTCTTCAGGTTTGCTCAGTTTGGTGTCTGAAGCAGAGGCTGAAGCTTGTTATTGAGAGACGTGTGCCTCTGGTTATCTGCTGGGCTAGTCTATTTACTGACACAACTCCACCGAGGCTCACTGGTTAGCAAGACTTGGCCTCCTTCTTCTGGTTTTCCTCAGTCCCTTTCTGCCTCTTTTACAGTCTGATCTGCTCCCACTATTCTGGAGGGTGTAACTTGGCAAACCTCAGCTGCACTCCTTCCATGAGGTTCTGGCCCTGAATTGCTCTGTATTCAACTGACCTTTTCAAACAGGTCTTTGGGGGCTTTGCTTTGTCCTAGCATGTTCCACACAGCCCATTTTTTTCTGCATGAAGCGCGTATTACTTTCTGCTTATGATTCCCAGAACTTCTGCGTGTTTTAAGTTGTCCCACCCCAGATGGAGCTGGATCTCTACCTGGTGCTTTGCCTAGCACCAGTCTTCTTCCTCCATTGTCACACTGCTCTCCCTCCTCCCACTGCAGCCATGGTAAAGTGCACCGCTACTCTGGAACCTGGCGTTAAAGGAGCATTCAATCAAATGGAAAAAAAATTACAGAGCAGGACAGGCATATGTGAATATATAAACTCTTTGATGAGGATGACGGATATGCTATGTGTTGATTGTGCTCTTTTAAAATGTTTTCTCTGTTCCTCTTATAATTATCTGCTTTCCCTCTAGCCTATGGGGGTTGAACAGTTTGTCTGGGAGTGGTGGGGAGAGGAAGGGAGACAATTTTTCCTGACAATCTGCTATAAAAAAGTGACTGATCCTAGGGATTTTTCTATTTAACGAATTAACAAATATATCAAAGAGAAAATTCAGTGTCAGTTGTGACAGAATAAGAATTCTACAGTGTCTAGAATGGAAAGGGGTGGAGGAAGACTGTGTGATGCTGAATGGGAGAGTTTTGGCTATTTAACAGTTTCAAATGAGCATTTTTCACTTAAAACAGCCCATCTGAAACTAGAAAGTTTAAATTAAAGTTCCCAAACTCTTAAAAAATGTGCAAGTGTCACTGTTTGTTTGTTTGTTTGTTTGTTTGTTTGTTTGTTTTTCCCCAGAATAAATAATTTTAACCTGAAAGTGCTGGGGGAGTTGAAGGGGAATTGATCCCAGCAAGAAGAAAATGTTTTGGGCTAAGAAAGCACCCACTAAAAGCAAACAGAATTTGCAAGTTGTTTCAGTGTCATTGAAATCATAGCAGCTGGCAACTCTGCTGCATCAAGGATTTACCGTGAAGTGTGTCAGTATTTCAGCCTGACAAACGCTTACAAATCATTTCTTCACACGCAGTTTGCCTTTGCCCCAGCACTTTATAGTGATGCAAACTGAGCTCCCCTTGCATGGACCCAGAGAGTGCAGATAAGGACTCTAAGGATGTCTTCCTTTCTGTTACTTTCCAGTGCCTGAGTAACGAAAAAGTTCCTTTATTTTAAGACTATCCACTGATGTTTTGGAGGGAGGAGGAAGAGAAAGACCTATTCCTGACATCTGAGCGTGTGGACTTTGTAACAGAGCAAAGATTGCATCAGAGAGCTGATTTGTTCTTTAATCAAAAGCAGCATTCCCTTAAAAATATGCACAAACACATCCTCTGGAGAATCAGGCAGGCTCCTTAACACAGCTGAGGAGCCTATATGTCACTCCTTTTGTTTCTTTCCCAGTTCGTGGAGGCTTGACTCATGTGGAGGTGGACTGAGCCATTTCCATGCCAGTGTTGTACACTAAGCAGGCAGGGAGGATATGGCACAGCACGCATGGGGCAGTATGGGGCTGGTAACTGGGCATGAGGTGTATGGACAGGCAGGGACATGGGCTGCCTTCTTCTGGAGCTGGAATCACCATCCTGGTGTAGAGACAAGACCTCACTACTGGTCAGCCACCTCATGGGAAGAAAGCAGCTCCCAGGTCTGGTTCAACTTTCCTTCCATGGGCTCACTCGCTAATTTGGGAAAAGTAAGTACAGCCCATGAAAGTGTACTATCCTCTGTGGCTGTGCCACAGCCAGGACTGCTCCCTGAGAGTCAGAAAAAAGGGGTTGTTTCCAAGAGTGTCAAACTGTCTCCCTCTCTTATATTCAGTGATAAATCCCCTTGATCTTACCCAGAGCCATTTTAGGGTTAAAAACTCTCTTGAACCTTGCTCCATCCTCTCCTCTTAAGAAACTTAACTTAATTTTTGCAGTTTATGCCTTTGTAGCCACAGACACCTAAATAAACATGTCCTTAGTCAGCCTTGCTCTGCAGGGGGGTTACTACACACTTGCAGCAGGTCCTTTTGGTTGTAGAGCAGAGGGAACTTACACTGCAGTTTCCCTGGCTCAGATGAACTTGAAATGAAACTTGGATGAAGCCACTCCTTTCTTCTGCACATTTGCTGCTCATGCTGTGTCAAACCTGATTATCATCATTATCTCAGTTCTGTCACACTCTATAAATATATGTATAAATCAAACAGCATGGCAACTTCTATCAAGGGGAAAGTACAAGGATTTCATTAGTGCTCTGTAGAGAATGCTTTGCAGAAACCAGGAGCAAGCTAATACTTAAAGTGTCTTGGCCCTGCTATAGAATGAGGTAGAGCCATTACGTGGGAACAGCACCTCCCAGTCACGATGGGCTCAAGGCAGGAAGAGAGATGTCTCACCTCTTTTCAGTCAGAAGGATTAGAAGGATTCCTGAATCTGTGAGGATGGGATAGGACTGAGCGAAATCTCCACGAGAAAGATTGGGCAAGTGGTATCTAGCAGGGGCTAGTAATCTCCAGGAATCCAGACTTTCAAAGTCTTGTTCTTGCCTCAGGATATTAACTCTATAGAAACTGCACATGAAAGACCATGGATGAGAAAACACAAAGTATTA
Source organism: Pavo muticus (assembly GCA_016647715.1). Lineage (NCBI taxonomy): Eukaryota > Metazoa > Chordata > Aves > Galliformes > Phasianidae > Pavo > Pavo muticus. The sequence continues at coordinate 1,511,572 of JACDJE010000241.1, forward strand.
CTGAAACAAGCTGCAGGCAAAGGGATTACTGTGTGTGTGTAAAAGGAAACACAAGAGAGAGATTTTAACTTACACCTTCCAGCTCCTCACTGTGGCTTGGATCCAACACCTATAAAAGTCAGTGGAAAGGCTCTCACTGACTTCATGAGAACTGGATCAGATCCCACGTGAGTTACACCTACTTAGGCTCCCTGCCATAGGTGGAGGTAGTCCTGAAGAGAGAGTGAGTGAAGGGAGTTTAATTTACCTCACCTTACAGTTCACTCTCCATCTAACAGCTGCTCTTTTACTAAAGAGGAAACATCTTCAGCCCTACAAAAGAGGAAGGAGGGCATAGCCCAGTCCAGGCAGGTATTTCTTCATGTCATTTGTAAGGTAAGTCACTTCTGAACTTAAAGCCTTTTTAGATGCTTTGAAAAATTTATCTAAGACTTTTTCAGACAATTTTCCCAAAGGTATCTGTGATCCTGAAGTCAGCACACTGGCTTCTCCAACTGGCTTCAAGAGAAAACTGAGATCCAGATTTTCTGAAAGTCAGGAGCAAAGACTACTCCAGCAGCCAAAGCAATGCAGGCAGCCAAAATAAGAGATCACAGAAGGAGATGGTCTAAACATGCCAGCTGCAAAGTGTGGAGATCCTAACGCTTAATACCTGCTTTAAATTAGATAACGAATTACCTAATACTGAGTGAAATGAGAGAGTGGAATTGAAAACAAAACAAAACAAAACAGAACAGAACAAAGAACAAAACAATTAAAAACCTGCTGGTTGCCTCCAGCATGACTTAACTTTGGTTCTACTCCCTTGGTTATTCACTGCGAGGCTTGCTGGTACCTCATGGAAAACTTTACCACTCTTCCATGCTGAAGCATTTAGAGGAAATACGTTATATCATGTCATTTTCTGATGTTTCCTCCTTCCCTGACTTCTCTCAATGCAGAAATTTTCCTGAGAGTCAGAAACTGGATTTCTAGCTGCTGTAAACAGGATTAGCTCTATAGTGACTTTATCAACTGACTTAGCTGAGGATTAAATCTCACACCTGTCCTGAACTGTTACTTTCCCTTGCATGTCAGTGCTTCTAAAACATCACTGACAAACACACTTCAAATCAATGACCTTGTTTCCAGGTTGATGAGACCTGTTTCTTCACTGATATCTTCTTGCCTGATGCCTTGAAGCAGATGTCTTGCAAGCACCTCCATGTACACAGCAATGTGCAGTATCTGCAAGGAGCCTGTGTATCTGTATTACTTCAGTCTTTTGTCTCTCCACTGAAAGAAGTATTAAGTACATTTTGTAATAATAATCTGCCTAGAGTACAAGCTTCAGACCTGACTGGAGGTCCCCCAACATCTAATTAATTTTCTCCCTCTGCTTTGGGATGCCCTCTCTGTTACGGTGTCTTATAACAACATTCCAGAAGTCTTATAAACACCCCAAACCAACTCCATATGCCCTTACATCAAAACCCATGTAATGCACACCTGTGCAATTTGCTAGAGTAACACAATGACAACCATAAAGTATCTCACATTCTTTTAGAATGAACAGAAGAGCAATTGCACAAGTTATATCAAGAGATGGCAAAAGCATTTGGGGTCCAAAGGAAACCAGGTACTATGTGGTCTGAGAGTAATCATATTTACTGCAGAGGGAGAAAGTCCTAAGGTGTGTAGATGTGATTTCATCTGCAGTACTTGTCCAGTCTTCTTTTTAGTGACATTGCTATATCCCATGTATCTACTTATACTATTAGATGTAGGTTTCCTGTAGAGGAGTACAAAGCTAAGCTCAGCGGCTGGTGGACTTGTGTTCATATAGATTCAGACTAGTGAATTTAGACAGCCTAAATATTCATAGAATCATAGAATGGCTTGGGTTAGAAGGGATCTTAAAGATCTAATCCTTCTGCCATGGACATGGTTACCACACATCAGATCAGGTTGCCCAAGATGCCGACCAATGTCCATTGAATGCATCCAGGAATGGGGCACTCAAAAATTTTCTGCGCAGCCTGTTTCAGAGCCTCACCACTCTCTGAGTAAAACATCTCCCTCTAGCATCTAACCTAAATCTCCCCTCTTTTAGTTTAAAACAAATCCCTCTTTTCTATCAACATCAGACCATGAAAAAGTTAGTAAAAAGTCCCTTCTGTTTTTAAGCTCCCTTTAAGTCCTGGAAAGCCACAATGAGGTCACCCTGGAACCCCCTCTTCTTCAGACTGAACAAGCCCAGTTCCCTCAGCCTTTGTTCATAGCAGAGGTGCTCCAGGCCTCTATTGTCTTTGCAGCCCTTCTCTGGACTCGCTACAACAGCTCCACATCTTTCTTGTTCTGCTCCAGACTTGGATACGGTGCTCCAGGTGCTCCAGGTGCTGCCTCACAAGAGCAGATCAGAGGGGGACAATCCTCTCCTTCTCCCTGCTGGCCCCTCCTTTTTTGATGCAGCCAGGGATGCAGTTGGCCTTCTGGGCTGCAAACACACACTGCTGGCTTATGTCCGGCTTTTCATCTGCCAGTAATCCCCAAATAACCCAGGTGCAGTACCTTGCACTTGGATTTGTTGAATCTCATTAGATTCAGATGAGTCCGCTTCTCAAGCTAGTCCTTGGGATGGCATCCCTTCCTTATGTCTTATCAACTGCTCCACTCAGCTTAGTGTCATTTGCAAACACGCTGACCGTGCATTTGATCCCACTAAGTCATTGATAAAGATTTAAAGAGTACCAGCCCCAGGGTGGACCCCTGGAGGACACCACTTATCACTGGCCTCCACCTGGACATAGAGTCATGGACCACACCCTCTGGGTGCAGCCATCCAATCAACTCTTTATCTACTGGGGTACACTGAATAGTCAACTCTTCAGATGTATATCTCTCTAATTTAGAGATAAAAACGTGGTGTAGGACAATAACAAAGGATTTGCAGAAGTCCATGTAGTTGCTCTTCCTTTGTCCATTACTGTTGTTACTCCAGATTGACCAGACATGGTGTACCTATGGTGAAGTCATTCTGGCCGCCTCAGACCACAGAATCATAGAATCACAGAATAGTTTGGGTTGGAAGGGACCTTTAAGATCATCTACTTCCAATACCTCTGTCTAGACCAGGTTTCTCAAAGCCCCATCCAGCCTGACTTTGCGTGCCTGGGAGCATCCACAGCCTCTCTAGGCAACCAGTTCCAGTGTCTCACCTACCCTCACAATAAAGAATTTTTTCTGAATATCTCGTCTAAATCTACCCTCTTCCAATTTAAAGCCATTTACCTTCATTAAAAGTCCGTCCCCAGCTTTCCTGTAGGCCCCTTTCAGGTACTGGAAGGCCACTATAAGGTCCCCCCAGAGCCTTCTCTTCTCCAGGCTGAAGAGCCCCAGCATCTCTACAGGAGGTGCTCCAGCCCACTGATCACCTCTGTGGCCCTTCTCTGACCCACTCCAGCAGCTCAATGTTCCTCTTGTGTTGGAGGCTCCAGAGCTGGATGCAGTACTCCAGGTAGGGTCTCACAAGAGCAGAGGCAGAATCACTTCTCTCGACCTTCTGATCATGTTCCTCTTGATGCAAACAAGGATATGGTTGGCCTTCTGGGCTGCAAATGCACATTACTTGCTCATGTTGAGTCTTTCATCAATCGAAACTCTCAAATCCTTCTCCTCAGGGCTGCTCCAAGCCATTCTCCACCCAGTCTGTATTTATGGTTGGGATTGCCCTGACCCAGGTGCAGGACCTTGCCCTTGGCCTTGCTGAATTTCATGAGGTTGGCATCATCATAAAAGGCCATCAAGTTTGTCAGGCAAGACTTGCCCTTGGTGAAGCCATATTGGTTACCACCAATCATACCATCCTTATTTCCTATGTGCCTAAGTAGGGCCTTCAGGAGGATCTGCTCCATGATCTTGCTAGGCACAGAGGTGAGACTGACTGGACTGTAGTTCCTGGATCTTCTTTTTTTCCTTCTTGAAAATGGGGATTAAATTTCCCCTTTTCCAGACAGTGGGAACTTCAACAAACTGCCATGACCTTTCAAACATGATGGATAGTGGCTTGGCAAATTCGTCCACCAGTTTCCTCAGAACCTATGGATGGATCTTGTTGGGTCCCATGGACTTGCGCACCTTCATGTTCTTTAGGTCATCCCAAACCTGATCTTCACTTACAGCAAGCAGATTTTCCTTCTCCCAGTTCTTACCTTCACTTTCTGCAGCTTGGATGATGCAGCTATAGCCCTTGCTGGTGAAGGCTGAAGCAAAGAAGTCATTGAGCACCTCAACTGTCTCTGTATCCCTTGTGACCAGATCTCCATTTTCATTTCCAGATCTTCCATTTTCTGGAGAGGAGCCACAACTTCCCTGGCCTTCCTTTTATCACTGATACACCTGTAGAATTTTTTCTTGTTCCCCTTTATGACCTTGGATAGATTTGATTCTATCTGGGTTTCAGCTTGTCTAACCTGATCCCTGTCTGCTCAGACAACTCCTTTGTAGCCCTTCCAGGTAACCCATTCCACTCTCTGTAGACTTTCTTTTTGCACCTAAGTAAGTCCAGGAGCTACTTGTTGATCCATGGAGGCAGCCTGAAATTCTTGTTGGCCTTCCTTCTTCTTGGGATGCACAGCTTCTGCGCTTGGAGGAGATGGTCGTTGAATAACTCCTTGTCTTGAGTGTGCCTTGACTTAACTCCCAGGAGGATCTGCTCCTTGTTCCTCCCAAGAACAGATGTGAGGCTCACAGGTCTGTAGTACCCTGGGTCTTTCTATCTTCCTCCCTTAAAAATGGGAGTGATGTTTTCCTTTTTCCAATCACCAAAGATTTCACCTGAAAGCATGACTTTGCAAATACTACGGAAAGCAGCTTGGCAACCACACCAAGCAGTTTCTTCAGGATCCTGCGATGCATGTCACTGGGTCCCATATACCTGTACACATTCAATCTCATCAGGTGGTCTCTGATTTGCTATGCACTTACAGTGGGAGAGATTTTCCTCTCCCAGCTCCCTGTAAATATTCAGAAATATGAGAGGCATGGGAATCCTGACTGACAATGAAGACTGAGGCAAAGAATTTACTGAATACCTCTGCCTTCTCCATGGGCCAGTTCTTGAGGCCAGTTCTCCCTTCTCATTGGGGTACACCCTCCTTTGACTATCTCTTTTGACCAATGTACCTGCAGAATACCTTCTTGATATTTTTCATATCAGTTGCCATGTTCATTTCCATTTGTACTATGGCTTTCCTGATCCCACCTCTGCATGTCTGGTCAGCATCCCTCTACTCTTCCCAGGCCACTCATTCCTGCATTCACTGTCTGTATTTTTCCTTCTTTTCTCTCAGTTTGACCAGCAGGTCCTTGCTTAGCCATGCTGATTTTCTGCTTCCTCTGCTTGATTTCTTATGGAGGAGAAAGGAGAGCTCTTGTACTCTCAGAAAGGTGTCCTTAAAGAGCTATCAGCTCTGTCCTTTTTCTATGCCCCTAAAGACAGTTTTACCGGGGGATCACATCCAATAATTCTTGAAAGAGATTGAAGTTTTCTCTCATGAACTCCAGGGCCCTGCCTTTGCTCTTTGTTAGACCCATATTTCTTGAGAACGTGAGCTCAACCGGACCATGGTTGCTACAGCCCAGGCCTCTTTAATGATCTCCTCTGCACTGGTAAGCAGCAGGTCCAGTAATGTTTCATCTCTGGTTGGTCTGTCAAATATCTGGACCACAGAGGTATCCTCAACAGATGCCAAGAGTCTCCTGGATTGCTTACAGCTCACTGTGTTGCTTTCCCAGCAGACATCCATGTGGTTGAAATCCTTGCAGCAGAATGTCTCTTGTAGCTGAAACAAGAAGATATTGTCAGCAGACTCCCCCTGGCCAGGTGTCCTGCGGTAGATTGTGACCACCAGATGTCCTTTGTCTGTTCCCTAGTTTCAACCCACAAGCTCTCAGGCTGGTCATGGGTGTTTCTCAGAGACAGCTCTTCACAGTCTACACACTTCTTAATGTAGAGGACAACTCACCCACTCCTCTTGCCTTGCCTATCCCTTCTAAAAACTTACAGCCCTCAATGGTGGTATTCTGGTTAAGTGAATCATCCCACATTTCTGTGATAGTAATTAGGTCATAATTTTCTAACTGCACCATGGCTTCCAGCTCCTCTTGCATATTTCCAATGCTGTCTGCATTGGTGTAGAGGCACTACAACAGGGCTATTGACCATGTTGCCTTCTTGGAAGAGCCATCCTGCATTCCTCTGAGACAGATCTGAGGCTTTTCCCTACTGCTTCCTGAAGTGATAGTGTTTCCTAGTCCTTCTCTCTCACTCAGAAGAACATTGCCTTCCCCCATCAAATCCAGTTTAAAGCTCTGCTAGTAAGTCCAGCCACCTTGCTACTCAGAACACTTGTCCCACCTGGTCTGTTGCATCCCATCTGATGTCAACATGCTCAGGTTTGTCTGAGATCATAGAAACAGAAAGCCTGAGCACTGCACCATCCATGAATTCTGGAGGGTTGCAAACATCTGGTAACACAGAAATACTACAGAGTAAAAAAATAAGTAATGAGCCAGTGTTTCTGCTATTTCACATCTCAAATCCCTGTGTAACCACAGGGTTTCCCTTTTAGGGAAACGTTATCTAGTATGCATTGTGCTAATTCAATGCAAGATATCCAGCATTCAGTGTTAAGGGCTATTGGTTTTCGCGTAATTGAACCTGGAATTCAGCCTTCTTCTGAGTGTTTTATTACCCTCTCTGACAATAAATATCTTTGTGTGTATGGTGTGAGCTCTGTGGAAGCTGTTTGCAAGAGGAAGGACGGTTTTGTGGAAAATTATTGAAGTATTAAGTCAGATGTTTTATTCAGACTTTACTGCAACTTTTCATAGGCAAGTACCTCATTTTTTTTTTCTTTATTCAGATATTACTCTGCTCACAAAAGAAAAGCCCAACAGTCTTGTCTCAATTACATGTAACTAGAGCAGTTGCAAGTTCTTACTGCCAGATATGCAGTACTTGTTCTGGTGTCTACATGGGTCTCCAGCTCTACAGTTGGCAGTTACTTAGGAAACTATGTATGTACAACTCCTTCAAAGTAGACTAATACTTACAAAAATTAGAACAGTAATGATTTTCAGTTAGTCAGTAATGATTCCCAGGTAATCAACCCGTAGCTATGGTCAGAAGTGGGCATTCTCTCATTTTAAAATAGTTGTGATGAAGAAAGTGGCATAAATACTGACAAAGTAAGGCACTGCTAATACAAACTGAAGAAATATTACTAAGACTAGCTCTCAAAAAGCACTTGCAATGCCAGCACCTGCCGGGTAGCCTTAGCCTTTCCTAATGAAACACGTACTTGTAAAGTACTATGTGCAGGAAAGTTTTATTGCTACTGGTATGTGAATCATTGACTCATTGGACTTTGTTCCTCAGAGAGTAGAATCCTGGTAGATGTGACAGGTGAAAATGCATCAATTGTACTTCTGACTTTGAAATGCAAACTGAATTTTTGCTCATTTGCATGCCTGTGGCATAAAGCTGCTGAATGTATTTTTGGAGAAAAAGCCACAGCCTAACCACTGAAATGTTTTCCCATCTCTGTTTGGCTTTCTATGCACCATGTAATTCAGGGTGCATAAACAAAAAAAGGCTAAGCAGTGTCAGGTTGAAATATGCCTCAAGTCTTCACGCCTGTCAGGAAGGCCTTTGTGATGGTCCTGAAGTTGTTGTCATGTAAGCCTTGGAGTTATTCTGAGTGTCCTTGGAGCATTTTATGTTCAAGAAGAAAGGTTAGTTACAGGGAATGGCTTAGTGTGGCTAAATACAGCATTTCTTCATCTCAAAGTTAGCAATGAATTCACCAAAATGAATGAATGAGGACAAAGATGAGGACAGGGACACCTAGAGCTGTTCCCGGCTTCCTACTCTAACATCTGGAAGCACAGGCCCTTGAAGTCACGGAGTATAACTGCTCTTAAATAACACCAAACAAATTTGGCAATGACTGCTTCAGTAATTACACTTTTAGCATTTGTGTGGCATTGAGCGTTGCCATCTTTTCAGCTCAGTTTGACTTCCTCTGACAAACTGGGGCCTCTGCCCATTCTCCACTGAGCTGTGTGGAGACGCCCTTCAAAAACTGCTACTTTCAGTGAAAGTTAAGGTCTTATACAGGATCATATGCAATAAGGAAAATAGCTGGAAAGATAAGAAACTACAAAGTAGCTCATGTCTCCTGTTTCCCCCATCTGTTTCCTGTAGGCCTCAGGCGTACATTCTGTCAGTTCACAAGCTGTATAAGTAGGGGGCTATTGGGTTTAACAGTAACACTGAGTCAGTAACCCTTTTCCTTTTGCCTTCTCTGAACTCAGGCACTTCTAAACCAAAGACCCTCAAAAAAATCCGCTGCTCAGAGACAGAGCTGAATGAAGTACAGGCAGCTGCAGGAGTGAACCCCCACTGACCGTCATAACTTAGAGCCAAAAATGACTTGGTAGGGTATCTGTGATGAGGTAAAGCCTGTAATTTGTGTGTTGCTGTAGTCAGCTCAGTGGGATTTGGGGACAAACAGCTGCTCTATGCTACATATAGTTTGCAATTTTGTGGCTTTTATATAACTTGCCATCCAGTAGTGGAAAGGAAGCAGGAAAACAGAGGGAAGAATTGAAGCTCTGGACTTATGGTCCATGGACAAGCTCCTCTGTGGGATAAAACAGTGACTGATATGTTATCCTTTTGGGATGGATGAAGGACTTATGTGGCTGTTTTATTAGAGCAGAAGTAAGAACTTGCAGCATTTTTCAGGCTTGGTAATGAGACTTGAGCTCCCTTTTTTTCTCAGGGGCTTTCTCCAAATACAGTTGAATGTGACAAAAATAGAAGACATAAGACAAATGAGAGCTTCACAAGTGGAATAATAAAACCTCAAAAAAGCGTACATACTTGTCCTCTTCCTCTTTATCGCTATGCAGTATCTTGCACCATATTTGAGAACTAATGAAGATTTTCTTAAAAACAGCTTTAAAAATAAAAAGGCAATCTGATAATGATATAACCTGACTCCACAGCCTGGAGTAGAGAGAATTATTGGAGGAGGAGCTAAGCAGATTGCAAAATCTAAGAGCAATATCGCTGTGTTTAAACAGACTTTCTGATAAAATGACTGCAGTTCCAAAGCTTCAGTGTTGTACATTTCTACAAGGGAAAATGTTCTGATCAGCTCACGTGCTAAAGAATAGGCTAGATTTTCTCCCTGTTCTTCATGGGGTGGGTGGGAGAGTTCTGTCGGGTTTTCCTGAAGAGAGGGACATGCCAGATGGAAATGCTAAAATTCACTCTTCTGCAAAGCCTTAACTACTTGATGAAATCATCGGTATTCCACTATCCAGAAATACTACATGCAGCTTTGTCCAATTTGGGATCCTGCAGATAGGTCTCTACAATAATTTGATTAGATTACCATTTAACCTCTAGAAGAGTAACAGGATACTCACAGATTTCTGGAGTTTAAAGCCAAAAATTTGCAGGCAGGCAGATGGCATAAGAATTTGAATTCTTAAATTACAGTTCTGTACTATTTCATTAGCTTACCCCAAAGCTGAGAGCAGGAATTGGCATCAGAGTAAGGCACACATTCCAGGAAAGCATTCAGTCTTGATATGCATGTAGAGATGACATCAGTAGATGAATGCGCCGTTGCTGCTCTGATGATGCTGAACCTACTGCATCAGTGGTGGTACTTCATTCCACCCTGACTTCACATTCTGCTACCTTGTGTTCAAAGGTCGCATCTTCTCACATTTCTAGAAGTGAAAATCAAAATGGGTTCCAGTGGGTCAGGATGAAACCCTTGTTACCAATAGAGGGCAAGGCTACACTTGGTAGATATGATGATACCATGAAGAATATTTTTCCTGTTTAAGTTGTATGTAAATCCGTACCACAGTTTTTTCTCTTAGACAGTTTTAGGTTTTCTTATTTTTTATTGCTCCTAGGGAAAACATAGGCTGAAAGATATATGTGACAACTAATTTGGATAAAGTCAGTAAGTATTAGGCTATAGAACCCATCCTTTTAGATCCTAGTACGTATGTTGAGGGCGGCAGGATATATCATATTATGCAGGTGTGATTCAGATATACTACCTACTTCAGACTTTTTTGATTTTGTTTTAAATTGTAAATAACAAACTCTGTTAAGCAATGAGGAAGATTAGACATGAGGGGTAAAAGGAGCCATTAAGAAAGCAGAGGGAATTCAAAAGGCCTGGACAGGAAAGGAGGGCTTATGTCTTCGTACAGATCATCAGAAACTGGACACCTCATCCCTTCAGATGGTCCTAGCATAGAATAGTTAGTTGATCAGTATGGAGAAATTGCTACCCTTGTGAGCAAAGGTTTTGAGTTTCCTAAGTATGTGGAAGGGTTGAAAACAACTTCTTTTATGGTTAGTTATAGTGTCCAGATTAAGAAGAAGAAATTAGTCTTCCTGATCTTAATATCTTCAGCAATGAAAGCTAAAGCAAATCAAGGTGGCCCTATTAAGAGGATTTAAAATCCAGATTCTTCCCACAGTTTTTACTTTAATCAGATCTAATACACATCAATAGGTACAGATGAGAGAGAATTTGGCAATATCTTGTATCCAATCTCTCTTGCTGAAGGCTGTGATATACAGTGTGCATCTTTTATAACCACCAAGCAGTGGAGATGGAATGATGTTTGCAAGCTAGGACCGGCTGTCAAGCCTCTAAAGAATTCTCAAACATTTGGGTTCAGGTTTAAATGGGAAGATGAAGGCGGGAACGTCAATGCTGTTACTGCCCATGGCAGAGCACATAAAGAATCTTTGCAAATGTACTAATCCTCCTTGAGAGACATGAACATAAAACCTAAAATGTGTTCCATATGTTTCAGAGTCCTGTTGCTGCTCTAATTCCAGCTGAAAGCATAAAACTTAGCAACCTTTATATTGATGCTAAACACATTGCATCACTGCTAACATTGATATGTTTTATGCTAATACAATTAAATTTGCTTTAACATAATCCTGGTAAGATAAACACTGTTGCTGTCACGATAAACACTGTAGCTATATGCCTTTTAACAAAGAAATGGAAAATGAACATGTTATCCAAACCAGTGTGAAGAAGCGTTCCCTCTGCCTGCTTTGAGAGTTGCCTCTCTATTGTTTTTGCTGATGAGCGTGGTGCAGAGTTGAATGCTATTGCTGCACATATGAAAGCTGTCACAGCTAATATTGTATGCCTTCTGCACAGAGTAACAATAACACTGAAAAATCCCACACAGACTCCATGGATAAAAAAAAAGCATTCTGTGGTCGAAGCATGCCTTCACACCAGCCCTGTGTTTTGCAAGCTACCTTTACAACATAGAATGGTGCTCAAGGAGGAAAGGGCCTCTTCTTACTAAGGCCCTAAGTGTTAAGTCTTCTTTGTAAATGACCAAAGCTGCAATAAATACCTGCAACTAGCTGTGACAATTGGTTATTATTACTTCCTTCCAAACACTTCCCTGCTATTTTGACTGGCATTTAGTGCATCTAGAAAAACAAACATACAAAAACAAACAAACAAAAAAAAACCACACTGAACTTACAACTCTCTAACTCTTAGGCTGTTGAGAAAAGAGCTTGCAAATTTTGAGCAAATCAAATGGGAATCACAGAGAAATGGCTGTTAGGAATGACTGTTAAGAATGCCACACTACAAAGTTTTACTTGCCCAACCTGTTTACATGTCCACAGAGACAGCATGTCAGGGAGATAGTGGAGGTCTGCTTGGAAAGGCGCTCTCCAGCTGCAGCTGGTGGCCATCCCCTTTGACTGGCTGGTCCCCTTCTCTCTCAGGTCACAGCAGTACCACAAATGCTGGCTGTGAAGAAAACTGGGAGGTACTTCATGTTCTCAGGCCATTTTCCATAAGAAGCTCATGTGGATACAAGGAAATGTAGAGGCTGTGTTCTGCACTCTTTGGATAGGTACACTTCCATCATTTCCTGAGGCTTATTCAAGTGCCAGAACCCCATTTCCAGAGACAACGTTGAGTGGAGGGAGAGTTTGAGATACCTGACCCCATTTATATTGCCTGAACAAAGACTCTGGAAGGGATGTGGTGCATGTCATGGTTTTATGATTTTTGGTTATTGGTATTCCACATCATAACATCATGTAGTGCACTGGGAGTTAAACTGTCCTGGGTATCTGTCCCAGAAGAGAAGAACAACTACGTTCCCCAGAAGCCTGTTCGCTGTGTTGTTATCATTTCTGCTCAGGGGGAGCAGATATAAGGCCTTGGTAGGTCATCTGACCTGCTCTTCTTCGTCAGTCTCTCTCTCTGCTGCTTGACCGGACTGCACATCTCACCTCAGCGTTATGGTGAGGCCTACCCAGCTTTCGGACAATCTTTCTCTCTCATTATATTTGATTTATTAGCTTCAATTCTAATTATATTTTATTATAGTGTGTTATCTTGCATTCTGATATCATATTTAGTAAATTAGTTTGTTTCTCCTCAGATCGTTGCCACTGCTTTTAATTATTTTGAGGTCCCCTGTTTCCCTTTTCCGGAGGTGTGGATTTTGCGAAATCCCTCTGCCCCGCTAGTCATGGAACCGGGCCGAACCAGCCCGTAAACCATAGACAGTGCAGTAGGAGAGATCTCATCTTGGCAGTGGAAGGAGAGATGCCTCTCTTCATTCTGCAACCTTAATTTGGGGTAGAGGATTGACATTCCTGTAATTTACCATCTTTATTTCCAGATGAGAAAACTGAGTAGGTAACTTCCAGGAATAAAACTCCTTTTGCCTAAAAAGTACCTACAGAAGTCTGGGATTGAGCTTGAATCAGTTTCACAACAGGGAAATGAAAGAAAAATATCTGATTGATAAGCAGAAAAGCAAATACTGGTGGAGCGAAATCTGAATTTCAAGCTTTTTCAGAAACATGCAGTCTAGCTCCAGAGGCTCAGTGCGACCTTCTGAGTCAGTACTGAGATGATGAGAGATAGGAGAGGGTCTTCTTGTTAGCTACAGGACAAGCTACTCTTTCTCTCCTCACAGGATCTGAGTTTTCACATTTTCAAACTGGTGTTAACATTATTAATCTTCTTTCTTATGAGATTAGAGAGACTAAAAGCATTGAGAGGCAGGGGGTCTTACTATCATTACTCACACAGGTAATAAACTTTATGTCACTACTGACGCTGTTTCAGAGCCATAGGCTGCAGAAAATGTAATGTGCCAGCTCAGAAGCATTTTGGCTCCAGCTCTGCAGCTTCTCTTTCAAACAGAACTGTTTGATCTACTGACAGCTGAGGTAATAATAGTCTCGCCCACCCAGCTGAAATAACATTTCATGAGCAAATACATTTCTTCAGACCCCATCTCAGAAATTGTTACTTAAACTGAACTAATTAAGCAGGGTCTGGTTTAAAGGAAACACCTGTGGGGTTACTTTCACTGAATGGGGTCCCCCGGAAAGGAGACATCTTTGTCCTGAGTGAGTGACTCCAGTGCAATGAGATGCTGCCAGAGGGATGAGCCTTGGGTGCTGGGCCTAAACTGTAATAAACTGCAAATATGTCTTGTCAGCTCTTTGCTGAGCATATCAGAGTAGAGACTGGGAACAGGTCCAAGCACAAGCAGATAAAATGGTGTCTAATGGCTTTGCCTCCTTGTATCTATTTCCCAGATCTAGTAATTAGTTTCTCAACTTTGCATTTTGGCGGGCTAAAACTTGCTTTGCTTTTAACCTAAATCTGCTCTACAGAGTGATTTCAGGGTGATATTGTAACTTCAGAGGTGCTCTGCTCTCCAGAGAGTAAGAAATGATGTTCAGGTACTCTAAGTTTTTGACAGAGCACTTGAGACCCTAGGAGGCAACAGAGGGTCCCTGGGTCCTGATCACTGAACCTGTTCTAAGGCTGCTGCCAGCACACCCTGAGCCATGGGAAGATGTTTCCCAGCAGATGGTACAAGATAGAGCAGAGATTGAGCATGGTACAGAGGAGGGAAATAAGAGAACTGGGGCTTGGGTCTCCCCTTCTCTCACTGTTCTCTGCAGAAAGGTTTTGAGGTACTGTTTCCTTATCTCTCCAGTCATACGCATACCTTTACATAAGGTTTGGTGGTAAAAACCAACATACCTGTCATTTATAACTTGTGACAGACTCCCATAGAAGTCCAGGTAGATATGCTAATTCTAAGTGTGGCAAGATCACATCTTCAGATGATAGCCATTTAGTAAAAGGCTGATGATGGTAACGTAACTCATGGTCAGGGGGCTGTAGGTGCTCCTGTGACATAGCCATCAGTGCACCATCTCATTTCTTAAATGCTGTTGTCTCTGTTTAATCTGGTTACCATTTAAAATGCTCAAACTGATGAATCTTTCTTGGTCTCTAATGGGAAAGATGGTGTCTCTTAAAAAACTAACAGATTTTTGTTGACTGGATAATTTCTGACTGTTAATTTGCACCTGTTGAATGGCTTGGATTGTGAGTCTATCTTTAATGCCATCTCAGTGAATGAAATGGTACTCCACAGTTACAACTTCCAGCCTAATAAACAGAATGTCCATGTACTCATTTGGCAGAGGGTGGAGGGATTATTTTGGCTCACTGGCCAACCACACTGCCTCAGGTAGGAGATCTGAAGCAATTAGGCTTTTCTTCACAGAAGTTCTGCATTCTCTCCTTTCATCCAAACCTAAAATAACGGCACAACAGGCGTTTTCCTTGTGGCACTTCAGAAATCTTGTACTTTTTTCCCCTTTCTTTCTATTTCTGCTCCAACCAGGAAGTGCAGAGTTGTATCAAAATAAAGCAATTAGAAGAAGGTTAACTGATCCCTCAACTCCCCCTTCCCTTCCACCACAGTCATGATGTGCGCAGCAGTATCCAGATGAAGCCAGATGGGTACCTGACTGCCTACCCCTGTACAGCTCAACTTTGCAGGCAGGAGGAGAAGGCTCTTGATTTCTCCCTAAGCAGTGCTAGAGAGTCACCTTCTGCACACTTGAACTTGACAGGACAGCATACCACAGCAATGTGAGCTGCTGACGGGGAGGCTGAGATTCTGGGCTGCTCAGATTAATTTCTTGGGCATTTGTAAATTGCAAATCCAGAGTTAATTTGAGTTTTCAAACTTCTTCCAAGCAAATATGTTTGTGTGGTCTTATGGAGAGCAGGTAGAGTCATTATGTACGTTTACATACATGTATCAAAGCTTGTCTATAGCCATTAAGCAGCGCAACCACAAAGGTAAGACTGGTTAATAAAAACATGCACTATATTTACCATGATGCACAGTTGGGGTGAGAAACTCCAGCTACAGGACACTGGGAGCATAATAATAAAAAGGAATTAAAAAAAAGAATTAGGAAAAAAACTCATAGAGCACAGATGCACTGACATGCATGTAACAAGATGCACTGCGTGCAGAGGGAATCCACAAACCACAGAGGGAAGCTGGGGAGATGAATTACAAAATGTTTTTCTTGTTTCTTGCACACTTTTCCCAAATATGTGCCTCTGACCACTGCAGGAGATAATAGATCATCTGTGGATGAACATCTGGTTTGACCAAATAATGGAATTTCTAATGGGCTTAACTGAATTTACACACATCCCCACCCCCTCAGCGTTACTGTTATCAGTGTTAATCAGAACTCAGTCTGATAGGATTTCTGCTATCGTTGTGTCCAACGTGAAAAGGAATGCTGAATTTTAGAGTAAGCGGAAGACCGCAATCATTTGTCTTATGAAGATGTCCAGAACTCTACCATGGATCCTGACCACCATTCACAAGGTGCTATGCAATCAGAGAACAGAGCTAACAGCCCTGCTCCAAACAGCACTGACCACTGCTATTTTGCTCTCCACGTATGTAGTTTCATTTTTGAAATGTTTCTGCATGTCATATGGGGACCATTTTTACCTAACATTTTTCCTCACAAAATCTATTGTCAAGAATGTCTCTATGCTACTTTGCGTGGATTGTTGCTGAATCCTGATAAAGTCAAGAGCTACAAACCTTTATTCCTGTGTACTATAAATAGAGATGGACACTCAGTTTTCAGCCTCATTGTCTCACATTGTCTCTGTTTGCAACCTTTTTGAGTGACATTGACAGGTTTGCCTTTCTCTGGGAAAAGCTGATGGATTGCAAATGCAAGCCAATGTGAGAGATAACAGCAGGAGAGAGTTACAGCAATAGCAGCAAAGGGGAAGAAGCAATGGAAAGCATTAATCTTAGAACTATCCAGCTGAGATATAGCAACAGCTGCCTAGGACAATATTTGCCTGTCAAGGATTGCTTTAGGATTTGTGGAGCTGATTCAAAGCCTGTTATAGAAAATGGGTCCCAGTGAAGAGGAGCAGGGAAGATTTTCCAGTGGCTGCGATGGTCTTTGGCTATGTCAGTAGTGGTAGTAACTATTTTCGAGACAGGTGTAAAGGGAAGTTAATCTGCTTAGCCAGCCTCTTAATGCACAGTAATCTTGGTACCTAAACACCCCTAACACATTTAGTTTTGGACAGTGGAACAAAGACCATCACTATCCTCTTTCGTATAGAGGCTTCACAGAACTATTGGATTGGAGATACCTTGTCCAAATCATCTCTGAAAATAGGAATATTATCTAGATCAGAGCATCACAGCTTTGGCTAGGTCAGTCTGGAAAGCCTTCTAGGATGGAAGCTTTACAGTCTCTCTGAATAAGTCATTCCTCTGCTGCACCATCTTACTGGCGAAGATCAGTTTTTGTCATGTGTATAACATGGTACTGGTGAAAGACTGTTTCTTTTATTTTTTGGAGCCATTAAATGTTTCTGATATTTTTTGGAGGAAAAAAGGAAGGGAAGGGAAGAGAGAGGAAGGGAAGAGAATTGACATTTTATATTATCTTAATTTTATGGATGAAAAATATATTGTTGTCAAACATAAACAAACTTACTAACTAGTACCCTGAGAAGCCTGTAGTCTGCTCTTTTCTTATCCAGGATTAAAGTTTTCTGGTAATTTTCCTCCTATGTCAAAAATTTTCATAGAATTATAGAATATTGTGGGGTGGAAGGGACACCACAAGGATCATTGAGACCAACTACTGGTTTTGAACAGGACTGCCCAAAATTTTAAACTTGACTACTTCTTGGTCACTGTGGCGAAGATGGCCACCAATTGCCACTTCACCCTTGAGACCCTTTCTGTTTACAAACAACAAATCTGGGAGATTAGCTCTATTCTGTACAACAAATACAGCTCCATTGAACAAAGCCATTTCAGAGCTGGCATCAGTGTAAAGTGTCAATGGCTATTTGCAGCAGGCTACTGTTATTACCATCCCCACTCTGAAACAGGTGAAGTTTACACAGGATCTCAAGCAAAGTTTGTCTTGCCTGTTTAGCCAATCTGTCTTGCTACTTCTTTCCGTGAAACTGGAAAGGTCTCTGGGTGGCATAGAATTCTTCGTAAGAATGCATGCTAGTTGAAGAGCTCAGCATATAATCAAAATGAGAATTACTGTTTCCAGAGAATACTTCTATGATGTTTTGGGTGGAAGCATTTCCAGCTTTCAGCAAAAATTAATAGAACTTGTTTATAACTTGACAAAATATCAGTAATTGCTGTGAAAAGCAGACTGTTTTCAAACACAACACTTTTTCCTTTTTTTTTTTCTCCCCCTAAATCAATTTCCTGTTAAATGTGTTGCAGTGTATTATTTAAACCATTACTTTTGAACAAGTAAAACCACACATGCAACTGTGGTAGTTGGCCAGGTTTCTGAAAGGTATGAAAGTCTGTTTCTCCTTAAAACATTTCTGAGAACAATTTGGCTCTTCAAAATTTCTAAAAATAAAATCTATTTTACTGAGATACGTACAGTGAAGTGGACTTAAAATGCCACACTTTGTCCACCTAATTTGTGCATATGGGTTAATATTTTTGAGAAAAAATATTCCAGGATGAAATGAAACATGCAAGAAAATATTACTTGCATCCAGAAAGGAGGAAAAGTAAATGAAAAACCTGATATTATATCTTGGAGACTTATTAATTTTTAAAAATTGAGAAAATGCAAACATAAAACAAAAATCAGAGAACAAAAAAGCAAAAATCAGTTCCATAAATTTTTAGTTTATCTGTCAGCTGAAATGCAAGTATGTCCAAAGTCCGAATTATGAGTCTGCAATAGTGAAAGGTATTTCAAAGCAATGATGCATAAAAAAGTCTCTCTGGAAATGGCCCGACAGCCAAGAATTCCCCTCCATTAGGAAACACCCTCATTCCAAAGCCTCAGACAACTATTTTGAATACATGTAATTTATTGCCCCGTCATCATAATATCATTATTATTTATTTACTTAAGATGATAACAGTGACTAAGGCCCTAGTCAGAATCAGAGCTTGATTATACCTTACAGATATAGAATAGAAGATAATCCTTGTTTTAAAGAGTGTTTGGTGTAAACCAACAATAGTCTTAATGTTACACCCAGCAATGGAAACAGATCACCAGCAAAGTCCTGGGCATCAAGAGAAATGAATCATGTTCTGTAATTCAAGCATGTCTGAATCTCTAAGTGTCTTGCTGCATAAAAAAGTTTGATTCGAGGGAGGTGCTATTTTCTCAAATATTTTATAGTATCGGTATTCTTAATACTAAGCTGAGATGCAGGCACATCTGAAGTCTTTAGTTTTGAAGCTATCTTTTCTTTTTCTTGTTTTTTTTTTTTTTTTTTTTTTTTTTGAAGAAAGAATGAAACACATCATAACATGTAATCCAAAGTAGCTCATTCAAGTTGTTTCAAGGAAGTTTGTTTTGTGAATAGGCACAAAACCATAGTTCAGATCTGTTACTATTACTACACTCATGAGAAGAAAACTAAATTTCCTCAAGACCTAAAGTTTTACTAGAAATCTGTTGGTTTAAGTACAGCTATTCACACTTGTTGCTGTGATCAAAGGTACTAAGGCAAAACTCTCATTTTTTTTTGTCCAGAAAATTCTCACTTTCATTTAATTTATTTTTGTCTCCATGGACGTTAAAGGGTAGCATGTGGATGTCTGTTGCATGTGGGAAACCTGGTTCCATTTCTCAACACCATTACCTGCTTTCATTGTGAACTTACTTATATATAGAACCAAATGAACAGCTAGCGGAGCACATCAAAGGTCCAGCCAGCCTGACATCCTGCCAGTGAGCCTAGGGAAGAGTATAAGCAACAGGTGGTCATTTTTCAGGCAACTCTACCAGATATTTGTTGTTTTTCCCAAGTAAGTAATCACTGATTAATTGATCCTGTGCCTGTGGTTTAATCTATCTTTTTTTTATTTTATTTTATTTCATGGAAATTCTCTTTTTGGTTTTCCAGCCATTTCTGGTCTCAGTGTCTACACTGCTTAGTGGCAAATATTTCAGCAGTTCACTCCGAGGTTTTGTGAAAGAAGTATCTCCCATGTGTCTTTGCAATGTTGCGTACAAATATCAGTGGAACCCTTCAGATATTTGGGGATGAAAAATTAGCAGTCAGTTTCTGGACATATTTTCCAGATCAGTTTTGCTTTTCTACACCTGCCAATCACTTTTGCATGGGCTGAAGAATAAGCTTGGTCATCCCCTGATAAACATCATGCCACACCTTTGAACACAACATTTAAGACAGTAATTAGTGCTCCTTTTCCCACCACACTGCAGTAGCTAAGCGTCTTTGCCTCCAATAACCTTTTCTGCCACTGTATTGTAGTCTCTGAGGGTGTGTATTTTTACACCTTAATTCCATCTCAGAAGATTCAAGCCCTAATGCCTCAGGTGATGCCAACACAGCTGTCTCACCGCTGTGGTGGAAGAGGAGAGACAGGGCCTCACATGTTGCCATGCTAATATTAGCTGTCTCAAGAGTGAACTCAATCTGGGCAAAGTAAGGGAAGGAGGAAGAAGTGCTGCCTGCTAATAGAAAGAAAAATGAGGAAGATGGGCTTTTGGGGTGTGTGTTTGTACATGTGACGAGGGGACAGACATCCTCTGGGACAGGCAGTGGCCTGGAGAGGGAAGGTGGAGAGCATTGGTGACTGTCTGCCTGAACTGGATCAAGACTCTTTAGCAGAGATCCAGGACTGGTGGCCTGGCAGGAGCTGTAATTGCTTTATCTCTTGCTGACAGATACAGCACAGCTGGTGGGTAAGGGTCTTTGGGAGACCTAATCTGTAAAACAAAAAGGATCGTGCTTTGACTGTGGCACGGCAGGCTCATTGCAGGCTCTCAGGTAATCCCTACAGCTCTAACGCTCATTACATAGGTCTAATGTGTGTGCTTTGCAGTCCTGCCTGTAGCTTCAGCTTACTTAAGGTGAATTCCAGCATCACTGGCACTGCAGCAACATGGAGCTTGGTGCAGGCAGCAAAATGCGCCTGTCAACCTGCCTAAACATGCTGAGGGCTCATTTGTGTTGGTCTGCATGCTGCCGTATCAGTAGCACTAGACACATCCAGCTGGCTTTAGTGTCTGTGGTGCATTACTGCAAAGAGGATATATGAATGTCAGAGGAGGAAAGAAGCACACACTACTATGCTCTGCAGAACTCTGTGAACTGAGTGTCTTGGGCTGCAAAGGAGTTCCCTCTTCGCAGCCTACTTCTGTTTGAAAAAGATATGTCATCCTGCTAAATACCTGTCCATTTCACAGTCCTGATTCCTGCTGAGAGATTCTTTGCCAGGATTACAGCCTAGACAGCTTATTTCTGCCCAAATTCTTCCTCTATTTCCCTTTTCTGGTGTGAAAATAATGTTCATTAATTACACTGCCAGTAATTGCCATACATATAGCCAGCCAGATATTAGAAAAGAGGTAAACATCTCAAGACTCACAAGAATTGAGACTTAGGAAGATGAATGGCTCTTAGTTTCCTGATATTTTTTTTTTCATCTGCTATCCTTTAAGGCAATTTGTGGTAGTTGGGTGACATTTCCGTACTTGTTTACATTGCAGATTTCTCGAGGGCTGGGTTTTAGTTTCTCAGGATAAACAGATTTGCTCAGGGTCCTAGCCTCTTCAGAAGGCAGCATTTCATTACATCAAAATAATGACTGTTACTGTTAAGACCACTTCTTGTATCTGAGAGTCAAGCCTGGAGAGTTGCTCTGAATCTAGATGTTCGAAAACCTCTCTAGTCTCATAATTGATTTATCTTCTCTTTAGGGTGAGGGGTGGGTACACAGAGCTGGTCAATAGGAGGATTGGGACAAAATTATTCTAGAAGTGTCTTTCACGCTAGCTGCTGGTAAACACTGTTCTCACCACAGATCTCTAGGCATAGAGCAATTACCTGTGCTGAGGATGCTTGATTTGGAGACAGCACCTCTGAAGTGCTTGCTAGGTATTGCCACATGAAGATAAGGTGTGTCCCCAGAATTTCCCGGCTCCAGAACAAATCTTTCTGATACTGATATAAATAGGAAAGTCGTAACTGAATTTCACTGGAATTTTCCGAAATCTTGTGATTTTCCTGTGCTTCTGAAATACACAGAGAAAAGGATGTCTTTTGTCTCAGTCTAAAAAGCAAGTAGCAAGAACCCATTTGTACATCTATACTAAATTTTCAAGATGAGAACCCAATGTACTTAGAGGATGATATTCCTGTTTCAGCCATTTCATCTTGCAGAGAGCAGAGGACACAGTGTTTGCATGGTAGTGGATGGTAGGGATGCATAGAGATGCTCCTTCTCTACATCTCTCACTAGGCCTCCGACCTTCAGCTCTCACATCGGTTTGCACAGCAGCTGGGGCTCCTGAACAGGCAGATAATCCCAACAGTACAGGTAGATATTTCTACCAAGATGAGGGATGGGAATGATGACTCAGAAAGCTCTCTAGACTGAGAATTCAACTTTGAACAGGTAAGTGAAACTATATGCATTTCAACAGGCCTATATTTTCATAACTGAAGCTTGGCTCAGCTCTGGCCTGTTCTCAGCTCTGGCCAGACAGGCATTATATAATCTTATTGTCATTGTGGGATGCATCATTATACTGCAATGAAAAGAAGTTTTTATCTCTTTTCTTTTATGATACCAAAACAAGAAGAATTGCTATGCTCTGTTAGTCCTTTATTGTTTGGCACTCTGGCAGAGCTAAAACGGCTTTTCTGATAGTTCCAGCTTCTACCTCTGGGCAGGATAATTCATGTTTCTGATTTTTTGGGAATATTCTCCATCTTTCCCATCCAGAAGGATAATCTACTTCTTCATGAGCTGCTGATAGGAACTTCAGATTGCCACCCTTAGTTCCTGTCAAGAGTGGAATTGGATTTAAGGTGACTTTGGCTCTGGAAGTTCCTGCAAGTAACAGCCACTGTAAGGAGTTGCATGGAAAGACATATACATTGCCTAGTTTCCTGGTTTCAAAATTCATGAGCAGTTAACAGTAAATGCAGAATAAAAATGGCATTTTTAGTTGCTGTTGGGAGGAGAATCTTTCTAATGATAGAATGTGATAAGTATTATATAGCATGTGTTATTTGTTTAAGACTTAAGAATATAAATGTTTTCCTACAGATCAAACTCCCATGGAGAAAATTTACTTCTGGTATGGTCTTTCAAACTGAGCTCTGCATCTGGGATTTGAGTGATGAAGAAAATAGATGGGAGGAAAGAAAGTGAAAAGGAGGCTAATTAAATAATTATTTCAATGAGGCCAGTGTGGTAATGAGCTCCAGATGTTTGGGATTCCATGGACAGTCTCTGAACTGGAGAAGTAATGGTGGGTGTATATATGTTTGTATATTTCTCCCACCCTAAGCGTGACTGCTACTTTCTCTGAAAGCCAATGAAGAAAAGGCCTCTCCTAAAACACCCCTTAGACTTTGCCTCTCCAGATTTTGATCTGAGTCACTCTAGGTCAGTGTAACAAATGAAGGCAGTGGCAATAATCCAGGTATACTCTGGCATAATTGAAAACATAATTTGGCCTTCACTCTGTAAATAGTCTGTTCGCAGTGAAACAATAAATGAGTACGTAAGCCTATTTTCACAGCTAGCTAGGGCTATATTCTGATCTCTGAATCTTAAATAGGCACAAATCAGGAGGAGAACAAGAATATTAAAATGTCAGAAGTTATAGCAGAATTAACCTTTGCCAATTAATGTATATACTCAAACTCTACAACAACAATATGAATAACAAATTTATGCACCTATTTTTGAATTGTGCAGTTTAGAAAAAAATGTTTCCCATCCTCTCCATTTCTGACGTGGCAGGTGTCACTATAGGATGTCATCCTCTTAGATGTCAATATTCAATTCCACTACTTCAGGGGGATGAAAATATCTGTGAGCTCATCAGGGTTTATACAAAGCAAGTGAGGTGATTCTCAGTGGCACAGTGAAAAGCATCACTTCGTTGATAACAAAGTTCGTGGCATAAGTTTCTCAGTTCTGAGAACTATATTTATTTGCTGTGAGGGGGAAGTGAAAAGAATCCATGGGAATAGTATCAGGATGTTCGTTTTTTTGGGATTTTTTTTTTGTTTATTTTGTTAATTTGCTGTTATTTTTAATAAAGAAATAAACTGTTATTTTAACTTAAGCATTAGAATAAATCTAAAACACTTAAGTAAGAGGAAATATTTCATTGTGGTGAAATTTCATTTTTTGAATGTTCTGTTATTATTTTGGCCTGCAAAAATTGTTCCTTCCAGCACCCTGCTGGGCAGTGGAATTTCCCATGAAACACATCCAGAGATTTGCACTACCTTCTTTGGAAAACATTCTTTATCAGTGGGTTTGTGGAGATCGGTAGCAAGGCTGCTGACATATGTCACCAGAATCTATTATTAGCTGCACTCAGTCCCAGAGGAAAATGTTTCCTCATCTCTGCTACCTGTATTCTAAGATGCTGAGTATCATATGTGTTATATGTTACTGATCATCTAATGATATGAAGAAAAGATCTGGTACTTCTCCACTGCTAATCTCAATTCCTCTTAGAAACTTCCAGACGCTACCAAAAATCTACCTCATTCCCAGTAAGGGCAGAAAACAAAATGGGAGAGATGACAGTATGATTTGTCAAGAAACAAGGGCTGCAAGTACTTAAGAGAATGAGATTGAGGTTTCTGGCCATGTTTTATCCACATTATAAGACAGCACCCTGGCAGCTCCCCAGCTATGGGTGTTGTTTTGGTCCTGCCTGCATTATTAGCTATACCCTCTTTCCCCCTTCTCCCACAGACTGCAAGAATAAACCCTCCCTAACCAGAAATGTTCAGCCCCTGGGACCTATCAGACCAGAGAAGGAGAGGTACAGTGAAGATGTTTGGTCCTTATGATAAGCAGCCTGGATTCTTTCCAAAATAGTGCTGAAGCTAGTTGTCCTTTGCTCAGCTGAATATTATGGAAAGGTGGAATAAACACCAGCATTGCCAGCTGAACTGTACTCCACAATGACACATCAGAGGATTCAATCTATTATTACCTGATGCGTATTACTATTAGCATTTTCAGTGACTCAGACAATGAACTGAGCCAAGAAGATATACCAGAGGAAGCAACATTGCACTGTTAGGTGGAAAGACTAGTTTACCTTTTCTCATCTTGAAATCATATGATTCTTTATCACCTTCCCCTTGGTCTCATTCAGGGTTTATGAGAGGGAATTTGGTCAGAAGTCTGTTGAGGCTTTGCTGCTTTCTGCACCTTCATCTATTTTCAAAACCTCTGTTCATTGGTGTGTGCATTAAGGATAAATGAATCCCATGAGAGAGAAAGTTGTGATGAAATCATTTTTTTTCCCTTACATTTTTGTCCTGGTCATAATACTCCCCAAGTCTTTTGGGGAGTATTACGTTCCCCTTTTACTGGCTTACCTTGAAAACAAATTAAATGTATTTGGAAGATGGATTCATAGTCATAGCCAAAAGGACAAGGCAAGTCAGATCCTCATCTAGTATATGCCATCATGGTTTTCAGTAGCACTGAAATGCCATCAGTCTAAACCTGGAAATATTTGTCATTGTCATTGTCCCACTGTAGAAGTCACCACACTCCTCCATGTTTCTCCATCGTGCTTCTGTTGTTATTCATGTGCAAAAGAGAATCTTTGAGGAAGAAGAGTGGGTTCTTCCCTTACATTTGTATACAAGTTCAGTTTGGGTCTTGTATACATTTGCATACAAGTTCAGTAAGTGCACTGGAGTTTTCCTGATTTTATAACTCTGCTTTAAATGATTTTGCAAGAGCAAAGTGGAATGGCTGCAGAGTCACATTCTAGGCATTGGTCCTCCTTACATAAGTTCTGTTCTCAGCAAGTTCTTGGTGCAGATTTTCAGGGTCCTAAGGACACAAGGATGTACCTAAATTTGGCTTCAGATAGGTGGACCAACGTGCTTACTTTGCTATTGTCAGGAGGTTAACTCCCTCTTACTGCTATCTCTCCACAGCTGGGGTCAGGGACAGGGGACAGCAACTGGCTGGAAATCCCAGATAGCTCTCCTGAGCTCCTCAGCCTAGTGGAGGAGAGCCAGAAGCCATCCTTTCACCTCACTGTCCATTTCCTCGCAGAAGGTCTGGGAGTCTGGGACACAAAAAGGACAGAAGCAATGGGAAAAAACAGGAATTAAGGGGCTTGCAGCTGGCTGCAGGCAAGTAAATCCAAGGAGGTGGGTAGGCAGCAGACAAAATCCATCCAAAACTCAACAGACTGCTCTCAACCCCCTCCAGTCTCGTAACTTTTCCTTTCTCCTTGACCCTTTTTACTCCTCTCTCAAATCCTAAAACCTTCCACTCTGCTGAGTTGTCACCAATACACCCTTCCCACCAGCTCCTTCTCTCCACGGGCAGGTCTTGCCTTTGCTGTAGCACCGTTTTTGAGGTCGGTGCAACGGCTGGAGGAGTTGTTTTCTCACAGAGCACCACACAGTAATAAAAGCCAGCTCCTGGAAGCGGAATAGCCATGTAACCATGGCACCATGCCCAGAGTAATTAGTGCAATGTCTGAGGGCTAATTGGGTTGGGCTGCAAACTGGTGAGAGGGAGGTGAAGGACTCCACTTAGCCAGCACGTCTGCCCTCGCCCTGCTGCTGATCTGCACTCTGCTGAGGTGGTTGGGAAAACTCACCTGACGTCAGCAGAGGCAGGAACCAGCTACAGCACCAGCTGCCTGTAGCTATTTTTATTGTATGCAGAGCAAACACTTGTGAAAAATATAAACAATAGAAACTGTAATAGTAAGCAGCTTGCTTTTTTTTTTTCCATCTTGGCCTCAGAAAGTTTACTGAGAAGAGGTCTGGAAGCAAAAAGAAAAGAAGTGGAGGAATGGA
The DNA here is from genome assembly GCA_016647715.1 of Pavo muticus. Taxonomy (NCBI): domain Eukaryota; kingdom Metazoa; phylum Chordata; class Aves; order Galliformes; family Phasianidae; genus Pavo; species Pavo muticus. The sequence continues at coordinate 1,537,890 of JACDJE010000241.1, forward strand.
TGTTGATCCCGCCTGATTTTAGTGCTGTTGCAGGAGTTTTATGAATGGGCTTTGAGTACAAGTGGGAGGATGTCAGAGGGGAGATGCACTGGTGGAAGTTATTAAGGAGTCTGAAAGGGACTAAACATATGCTAAATGCATGGGAAAGAGGCAGGTAGAAGGAGAAGGATCAGCTCAGAGTGGTCCCTAGGTGTTAGTGAGTTCACAGTGTTTTTCCTTGGGTGGGAAAGTGGAAGGCTTTATCCTGTCTTGGCTGTGTTCCTCAAGGCAAGGCTTCGTCTAGCTGCCCTTGAAGTGAATGGAGAGAATCCCATTGACGTCACTGTGACTTGGGTCTGGGCCATAATTACTGGAAAGACCCGCAGCCTAAACGAAGAAATGTCTGCAGCCATACATAGTTCCATTCCAGGTTAAAAATAAAAATAAAAAGCATATTTCCGAGTTTAACATCCCCAGCGCTGTAAATAGATGTCTCTTCCCCCATCACAGATGCAGCACTGTTCAGATTGACTGTGGATATCTTACACAGCCAAATAGCTTGAGTTTTCCCCCAAGGCACAGAAATAAACAGAAAAACTTTATAAAAATTTACTCTGGAGAATTTCACAAACACCAGGTTTCAGGGAGAAAAGGAAGAAAGAAAGAAAGAAAGAAAGAAAGAAGGAAAGAAAGAAAGAAAGAAAGAAAGAAAGAAAGAAAGAAAGAAAGAAAGAAGGAAAGAAAGAAAGAAAGAAGGAAAGAAAGAAGGAAAGAAAGAAAGAAAGAAAGAAAGAAAGAAAGAACAGAGGGAGGAAGGAAGGGAGGGAGGAAGGGAGGAAGGAAGGAAAGGAAAGGGAAAGGAAAGGGAAAGGGAAGGGAAAGGGAAGGGAAAGGGAAGGGAAGAGAAACAAATACATCCTTTCTCTGAGAGAGATAAAAGTTTATTTAATGTGGGGTGTTTTTGAGAATGAACATCTGAGGGAGTAGCTGCATGAGGTCTACACTTCTCCAAACGTAACATCTAAACAGCCCTGACTCCCACACCCTACTTTGGCAGTTTCTTGGTGGTAAGAGTATCTAAAACCAGCATGTGGGGATCAGCAGCACATCTGTATGTTTGTTGCTGCCCCAGCAAGCAAGTTATGAGTGCCAGGAGCCAGATCCTCAGCCAGAGCAAGTTGCTAATGTTGCCCTGCATCTCTCCTTGCAGACCTACATATGTGGTTTACCCCTGGAAACCTGGAAATCCTGGAAAATGGCAAAAAACAAAACAAAACAAAACAAAACAGGTAGCTCTTGATATGAGGGTCAATAATCTTACATCACCCTACACCTTGCACTGAGGCAGGCCACGGTGCAACCCAGATGAATAGACATAAGCAGGAAGCTGCTGAGTTATATACACTGTGTTATCCCACAGGGAAAGCCCTGCCCTGCAATCACATCCTTGGAAGGATATTTGCTGATGAAGCTGGCAAATGGCTTCACTTGGATTTGTTGGGGTTTGCCTGGTGTTATTTTATTATGAAAAAGCATGAATTAATGGCTGTTACTGCTGCTTGAAGGCAGGGTCTGTTTGTTTTGGTTTGTAGCTCCATTCACTTGGCCAGATAGTTTGACCTGCTGATGCTTATGGAGCTGTTTTGAATGTGTAACCACTAGTGTAACATCCTCTGGTTATTGTGAAATACCGTTTGTGAAAACTGCTTTTATTAAAGAATTGCCTAAGAGGGAAACTGAAATACTCCTACTAATCACCTCATGCTCTCCTGTGGGTCTGGCTGTGAAGCTGCCTCCTGGGATTTCCTCTTCAGCATGAGCTCACCACAAGCCCCCTGACAGCAGAGGAGCTTGTGCTGTTGACTCCAGCAGGCTTTGGATCAGCCCCTCAGGAACTGTTCTGACATTCAGACCTGGCAGGAGCACAGTGGGGTTTTTCTCTCTGCTAGCTGTTTGTGTGTCTGTGTTGATACGCAGGCTGGATCTGGTAGGAAGCAGTAAGTGCACAGGGCTGGATTTTCCCTTGCTCACAGTCCAGTATAGCCCGTTTGTGCGGCGCAGGGCGGGTGCGAACAGGTGGGAGTGTCTTACACTTCGAGAGCAGTGTGCTGATAGAATTGCTGCACCTGTAATGCTGGGGCAGTCACACTGGGAAATGTGAATTTCAGAAGTGTGTGTACTGTTTGCTGCTTGGTGTCTGCTCCTTTCCAGCCTTGCTCAGCTGGATCAGACGGAAGGTCCTTTTCTCTTTTATGAGAACACTACACCTTCCTTTTCTGCTGTATTCTGTTATATAGCAGTTAGCACTCTGGGAGACTACAAAACCTTAAAGTCTCTGGACCACCCCCCCCCTGGAACTAACATTTATACACTTTTAAAAATCCCTTTTGAATCCATTTATCCTTTCTGTCTCCACTGCTTTGAATAGAAATGAATTCCATATTTATTGCCTTACAGGTGAAAGTACACTTTTTCTATTTTGGTCTTTATTTTAAAATTGCTGCCTTATATGCTTTGTGCTGCCTGAAATAACTGCGTGCCTCACAGTCTTCTCCACCAACTGAATTTATCCATTCAGCTTAATTGCATCATTCATTATTTTATATTTGTCTGTCCCTTCTCCACTACATTCATCATTTTAGAAAAAGTCCTACTCTTTTTTTTTTTTTATACTTCAGGCTCTGAACCATTCTTTTAATCACTCTTTGAGCCAGTTTCCACTTTCACAAACTAAAATGTCATGAATTTTTTCCACTGAAGGATGTCAGTGCTTAACAAACTCAGAAATATCTAAAGAGGTTTGATAAAGTCGTTTTATATATAGTTTTATTAGCATGGTTCCTGAGAAAATGCTATTACAACTGAATTTGTACTGTTAATGCCCCAGTGGATGCTGGAATAGAGATATGGAAATCTTCTGTCTGAGAAAAAATGAAGAATTCCTCTTTTTCTTGCCTTCAGTCTTTATTTTAGGAAGCAATCAAGCTGCTCCCAGCTGGGCGGATCCTTGTTTCTATCTTTCCTGTAGTGCAAGGCTATTTTAGTTACAACAGTATCCTGATAAAAGTTTAAAGCTCATAAAACTGCAGGTAGCTTAGGAGAATCATATTCATGACAGCATTTGGACATTTGTACTTTGACCCAGTGGGATCAGGCTAATTCAAGAGAAGCGCCCTTTGTAGTGCAGCCACTACTACAGTTAGGGATGCTTTTAATCTTAGGTAATGTGAGAGAGACTTGATAGAAGCCAGGAAAAGGAACATTTGGGTAAGGTATATGTTATGGAAATCTATATATTAGTTACCTGAAACTTCATCTACTTCTTTACCATAGAGAGAAACAAACCTCCACATTCCTCTTCAGAAAAGTGTGAAGTCAATAACTGTAAATTGAAGGGCATCATTTAAGGCATTTCCCCTCCCCTCTCAGGAAACCAAAGGGGTTAAATGTACAGCTGATTTCTTGAGGTATTTTGTAATCGCATACTGAATTTGTGTCAAAACAGCTTAAGTCCTGCTAAAGCCCCCACAGAGGCATCCACATTTCCTCTGTGATCTGCTTGGTTTTGAAACCTTGGCTGCTACCCAGCTGGAACATCTGGCCATGGACTTCTTTGAAATTCCAGCTCCTGCCTCCTGGGGTCTCCCCTAAAAGTTGCAGAGCTGAATATGATAGCAGTAGATTCATCAAGAGCTGAGAGACTTTGCTGTCAGGGAGAATGATTAAGAAAAGAATATTTACAAGTAAAATTAGAAAATCACATCTTCCCTTTAGACCACTGCAGGGCTTTTTTTAAAAAGAAAATTATTTTTATTTTTCCTTTTGTACTCACACACCTCATTTATCCAAACACCTCTGTTTACACAATACCAAGATTTTTCCAATAACTTTTGGCTGATTTCTCTTTCCTCATCTGACACCATAGTTCCAAGGAAGTTACTTGGAAAAGACATATTTGAGGCTGACACAAGAGTCATGATGACTCAGTATATTGAAAGGTCAGTGTCATTAAAGCAGTTCTGTTTTCACTTAGCTGAGTATTACAGCACCTTCAGGAAGACTATCCTAGCTTAAAAATGATATCTATAGGGAAACAAATGTACTTAAATCTGAATCTAATATGTATATTCCAATACAGGCATCTAATATCCTGCAGGGATGCAGCTAGGGGTGCTAGGGGAGCTGACGGATATCACTGTGACACCAGGTGCTATTATCTTGTAGGTCTTGGTGACTGGGGAAGGCTCTAAGGACTGAAAGAAAGCGAGCATCAACCTGTCTGGGCAGCTACAGTAAGTTCAGCCTCCCATGACTGAGGGAGTAATCTTGGAAGCCTTTTCCAAATATACTGATGATTGAGAGTAGTCACTATCAATTTGTGGGTTTACAAAGGGGAAATGATGGCTGAGCAAACTGATTGCCTTCTACAGTTAGTTGGGGGAGAGCAGTAATTTTTTGTCATGACTTTGGCAATACTTTCTGTATTATTTCCTCTATAACCCTCACTGATGCACTGATGAAGTATGGCAGAGATCAGTGGGCAGTGAGGACAACTAAAACTGGTGGAAGAACCAGACTCAGAGAACTGCAAGAAGTTCAACTGCAAGACAGTTACTGGAGGTGTGTTCCAGGGACTGATAGTGGGTCCAATACCATTAAATGTCTTCTTTAATGGCTTGCAGAATGGGACCGCATTCTCAGCAAGTTTCCAGATAATACAAAGTTGGGAGGAACGGCAGATACACCAGATGTTTGAGCTATCATCCAGAGAGACCCCGATAAGCTGCAGAAATGGGTCAATGCAAAGATCTTGAAGTTCAGCAAAGAGAAATGTTAAATCCTGCATCTTGCTCCTGTACTGGGCAACCTTCTGGTCATTTCTCTGAGCAGGAGGTGGACTAGGTGGTCTCCTGAGATCACTTCCTAGCTCAAACATTCTGTATTTTGTGATTTGTATAATTTTTTTTCAGACAACATCCTGTGCCACAGGCATACATCACGGAATGCGGCTCTGTGGAATAAGCTTAGAAGCATCTCCACAAACCGGTATTCAGGTTGTTTGTGGGTCCATGGGTGAAATACAAACACTTTTCCAGTGGATCAGTGTACAGCAATAAATATGCTGTTCCCTGTAAATTGCGGTTTATACCGTGCATCTCCATTTCTATGTCTGAGTGCCTCACTCACACCAGGAGTGTGAGTGATCACACTCAGGTGATTAGACGCAAGGGAAGGAGGCCCACAAAAGCTACAATAAAAGTTACCCTACACAAGAAAACTTTCCTACCCCTGCTGAATTTTCAGGACTGGTATTTTTCCATGTTGGACACTGACTACGTGATACCATTCTTGAAGGCCTGATGCTTCTGGAAAAGTTGTTACTTGACCTTCTTGGAGCGAGTCACACCTTGAGCAAGCAGGTAGGAATGAGCTATCACGCTGTGCATCCTGAAAGACTTTTTCCGGAAAAGGTGAGGAAAACCTCCATCCCTGCAGAAGAAGAAATAAATACATTTTATCAGTGTTTGAGGACATGGGCACTTCCTTTCATACTCATGATACGGAGAAGCTTTGATTTCAGCTGAGGCATCTGACTCTGCTGTAAGAAAAAGAAATGATGTCAATTGCAGCAAAATACCCTTTCTGATATAGGTGAACTCAAGAAATGTTTGTATGCACTCAGGTACTCTGCTGACTTATAATTTTCTAAAGAAACTTACCTGGTTTTAGGTAATCATAATCATAGAATCATAGAATGGCCTGGGTTGAAAAGGACAACAGTGATCATCTAGTTTCAACCCCCCTGCTATGTGCAGGGTCGCCATCCACTAGACCAGGCTGCCCAGAGCCACATCCAGCCTGGCCTTGAATGCCTCCAGGGATGGAGCATGCACAACCTCCTTGGGCAACCTCCCTGTAATCTAGGAGCTTATTCAAGAGGATATCAAAATAGATGACTATTACATGTCATATTTTTAATATTTTCTATATTTCCATCGTTGTATCTCCAATGATGTAGATATGAGAAAACATGTTTTCAGGACATCCTTCAAAAGGCAAAAGTTGAGTGTACTCTTGGCCTTGCCTGAGACAGTTTATGAGGACCATTTTTTTGAGACCAAGGTTTGTCTCCTCCATAACTTGCAGAGATCTCCACATCTCTGAGATTTTTCAGGGTGCAATGTTTTGAATAGGCAGTGATGGAAAATAGTGTTGGGGTCCCATGTCATTCTGAAAAGCAGCCACACCAGTGGGATCTCAGCTTGGTATTCTGTGTCTCACTTCTATGCCTAAATGCCTGGCTTGGGATTTTGACCCAGAAAATTCTGCCAAGGGAAATCATTTTATATCAGAGCCCTCAAGAGCAGGCAGCAGAGACAACTCTTTAGAGCACAGATGGTGGGTGAAGTGCCAAAAAGCACTTTCCCAAGACTCCATCCTTGTCCAGTGCCAATCCTGCTTCTCCCTGTTCATTAACTCAGACTTTGACTACAGGGCCCCAGTCTCCATACGGCCTCTATATCCCTTCCCTACTCTTTGGCTCAAAGACACAAGATGATAATATTTCATCTGCTGACAAAGGAATCCCACAGCTGCATGATGATAAATATGAGGTCTCTTGGAGAAATGTCTCATGACCAGTTTCACAGATGGGGGGAAAAGAAATGGTGTCAATCTCACATCTACCTTTAACTAACCTACTGGCCTCTGGTAGCAAAATCAGGTTAGACTGAAACTGTTTTTTAAGGGAAAAATTCAGGGATGGAGGTGAACACTCAAGTAACTCCACTTCCAGTCAGCTGGAAAATAAGAAGCACAGTGATAGTAGTGTGGAAAACACTGGAATCAGTTTAACTTCATTAAGGAATCCTGTATTAGCACTGTTACAAATTCGCCACCTTATGCTTCCTAATTTATTTTAAACACTGTTGTGAGTGACCATAAAAACCATTAAAGTATTTGGCTTCCTAAGACTGAAATAACATTATTACAAAGACGATATTATATGTTAACTATCTGTTCCTAGGATTTGTCTGCTTTCTCTTTCCATCTGTTCCCTCTACTTCTGTGCCCCAGCTTCATGATTTCTGTTTCAGCGGTATTTAGGTAAAAGAAATACAGACTAAAATTTAAAAAAGATAGGTTTAATGGTGGCACCATGCTACAACAAGCTGTCTCAGTTGTTTTATTAGTGAACGTATGCTGATTTCCACTGGTCCTTCTATGAAAACTAGTAGTTGCAGTAAGAGCAGTGTAGAGACTAAATGAGATCAGTGTTATAATGGGAGCAAAAAGTAAAATGTATGTTTCTGAAAGGTGATGAAGAAAACTGGGCCTAGAACTTCTGTGAAAATCAGTCTTTTTTGACAGTTCTTTTAGTTGTTAGGTGTTTGGGTCTTTTTAATCTGTGAGTAACAGAGCAGTGAAAATGATGATATCAGAACAAACTTTACAGTGTAATAATAAATCAATGCAGAGAATGATAATAATATATAGCTAATTGCTCCAGACTTGCATTACTCATGCAGGATGTAAAAGGAGTGTTACTTTCTTTTAACCATTAAAGCATACTTGATTTCTATTCATTTATCCATTGGCTTCATTGTTCCTGCTCCCTTGTGGAAGAATGGAGAGAAGCTGCGCAAGTCCCACAGTATGGCATAAAATGAAGTGTTAGACTGTGTGTACAAATGAGATGCTAAGACATATGCGTGGCTAGACAGGAAATTCTGAGGTGATAAAAGCAAAGCAGAGCTCAGTTTTCACAAGCATCCAGCTCCCTAAAGGATCAGCAAGGTATGATTCCAGATTGTCTGTTCCCCTTCCACCACGCACGGCAATCCATACCTCTGAGACTGGGATGAATTGAGCTCTGATGTCAGAGCCAAGTTCTGGCAGTGTCCACTGTGTGGGATGGCTGATTGCGTCTTGGATTTTGGCTGCGGTGGAGTTGAACTGACTTCACCGAACCAGGATGATGCCCAGGGAAGGGAGGGGCAGCTGCTGGCTCTGGATGCTGACTTGTCTACCTCGATACAGAGGGCAGCTGGGCAGAGCTAGTGAGTGTTAAGCCCATGAAGAGATGGGGTCTGGTTTGCCCTGGAGCTGGACAGAGCTTCAAGTTAAGGTTCCAAAACTGTTCCTGCTGGAGTAGCAATGAGAGCTAGAGGAGTTAAATGAACCAAAGGGGCAGTAACGTGAGGATCCATGTGTGCTGGCTCCCTTACGCACATGCAGAGGGAATGACTTTTTGGTACCTTCAGACGGGGACCTGATCCCAGTTCCCCATCCATGAGTCACTCCCTTAGATCATGTTAAAATCAGATGCGTTTTTTGCTGAAGGTGGAGAGTAACGGGAAAAGTCCCTATTCTTTCCACAAGAGTGTATGGAAGGTCATCCGCATTCCCATACAGGAGACTCATGATGGAAATTGGATATGCATAAATCTGCAAGGATTCCTTTCCTCAGCATGGGGCAGCATCGGCTTTGGCAGCCTGGACAACTGTGTCCAAATCAGCTAATGATTGCAAAGCATTGGTTCAGCAGAGTTCTGTTAATCTTTCCCAGAGTTTCTCTCTGGGAGTCTATATAAGTCCATGAACAGCTTAAATTGACACTGCTTCCAAAAGACAACATTCCAGTTGTTTGCATGTTCACATGTTAAGCCTAAGCAGGGAGTTGAGTCTGCTGAAAAACAAACATTTTTGTCATTGTTTTTGCTGGGTTTACTGGTGGCCATAGTGGGGCAACTGGGGACAAAAGCAAGAAGGCAAGGGCAGGAGGAGGAATTGCTCCTCGTAGGAACAATGCTGGCTCCGTGTTCAATGAAACACAGCCTGAAGTTCTATTCTGACTGCTGTAGCTGCAATTTTTCTTCTGCTGTGTATCAAGTTACTCATACAGTGCTTTATTCTTATTTTATATTCAATCTGTAAAAGGAATTTACCTCTTACTGGAGGTGCCTTTCTCTTGAGCCAGCATAAATGAAATTCATTTCCAGGATCGGCCTCTTTTCCTCAGAATTGTAGAGCTCTCTAAGAAATGCCAACTCCCATCTCCTTGGCATAAACTTCTGCCTGTTACTTTCAGAGTATTAGAGCCCTGTTTTCCAGAGAGCACTGAGCAAGAGTTACCATGCAAGATCTGCTAACATTAAGGCGTAGGACACGCCTGTATCTAATATCTGTAAAATATAGCTATTTATTCCAAGCGTAACAATATATCATTGTGAATGCTCTGCCTCTGAGGAAAGAGAAAAGAAACCAATAGCAATGTACTCACATCTTTGGTTTGGCAAGTGTCACTGTTTAAGATTTGATCAACTTTATTGTTTATCCAGCCCTCCTTTTTCAAACCAGTGAAGCAAAAATAAAAGAAATATAAATCGTNTTTTTTTTTTGGTAAACTGAGATCACTTTGTTTGTTTCAAAGTACCACTTGGGAACTAATCTCCATACTAACCCTTCTGGATTCAATACATCTTTGCACTTAGAACAGTTGCTGTTGGTCTTGTAATTGACTTCCACATGTGAATGTGACTTGACATAATGACTTGCAGTTTACTGTTTCTGATATGATTTATGGGTGGTACTATCTTATCAGCTCTTAAAAAATAAAGTTCAACTCACCTCTGATTTGCCTATCAGAGTGAAAACAGAATAATAGCACAATTTACTTCTTCTTTCTCATGTTGGTGTTGGGATTTCAGCACTCCACTTGTGATGTGGCAGTTGTGTGAGGACTCTTGTGGAAGGTGGGAAATGGCTTTGCCTTCTCTCAGGAAGCTAATCTGGATGCTACTGTCCAGAGTACTAAAGAAGATGCTTTGGAAAGTATCAAAATGCACAACAGCTTTCCCTTGCTTCTTATGTAGGTGTGACAATGTCCTTTCCTCTTGCTCCCTATTCAGTACAGAATCTGGCAGTTTTTGTGTCTCAGCAGACAGAAAGCACAAACTGGTTGCTTGTGGTTTATAAATAATCATATATCAGCTGGCATAAAACTTCTCAGGGACTTTGGTCTCATAATACAAATCTTTTCCTGGGACATTGATTGGGGCATAAATGGAGTGTGAAGACCTTATAAATAAACGATGCTAAGCAGCAGTTAGCAAATGCCTCACCCTTGTTTATCTATGCAGAGAACATATCTTCTCTGTGTAAAAGAGTGCTGCAATCATCTTTAAACCTGTTGGTTGTGTTCTCTTTATCCCAAACAACTTCCAGAGTGGGGCTGAAGCCCAGCAATGCTGGTTTGTGGGAGTATGGGGCTGCATGCTTCCTTTGCAGCCTCCACCAAACACAGCTCAGGCCTGCAGCATATCAAGGGCAGTGAGGAAAACAGGAACCCATGGTCTGGCTACTGCTGGAAAGCTATGAGAGCAGTTGTATCTTGTTCAGTAAGGAAATGAGATGAGAAATTATGTAGACAGTATGGATCTATTATGTGAACAATCGTGTGAACAATTGTGTATTTGCTCCATACATTTTTAGCATTGGTCTACTGTCCCTTGGCCTCTGCTTTGAGACCCTCAGCTGTACTCAGACAGGTTGGAAGTTCACTCCTGTTCGGGATTTCTGAAATTAATTTTGCTCATACTCTTTGCAATGGTTTGATGCCCTCTGCTTCATCCTTTACTTCTGGGGAATTATGCCTGAAGTGAGATTGCATCCCTGCAGAAGGAAGGCCAGTTTGGGGGAATGAGGACTTGCAGGATCTTGTCCAGTAATTATACCTACCAGATCAAAAATCTTGCTGTAAAGTAAGCCTCTTTTGCAAGAGATAAATGTTATTATTATTAATAATACTTTAGACAGCGCAGTTACAGTTTAATGACATAATTGTGCCCTTTGATGGAACCCTTTATCCAGGATCTCAGAAGGTTAAGGGTAATGTAGTTGGTGTTGCTGAACTCCAGGGACAGATGTAGAAACTGAGGCACATGACATTTCTTAGTCCTCCTTTTCAGATAGATTAGGGAACCTGTAGCAGACAGCCCATAACTTTTCTGCCACTGCATACTCTGCCTTTAGCCACAGGCTGGAGATCAACAGCTATAAGTCAGAGAAAAGGCTTTGCACTCTGCTCCTCATGGTTTCTGGGCTTTGAGATGCACAGAAATGTTGGATCCTGCTTCTTTCTTATCAAGAAGGTTATAAAGAATTTCTGTGCCATAGACATGCTTTGAGTGGTGCAGATAGAGGCAAAGATAGACAAGAAAATAAAACGTTAACCAGAGTCCTATCTACAAGAAATTCTTGTTATTTATTGCACTCTCACGGTTGCTCATTAAAATCACTCCCTGAAGTGCTCATGAAGCAAAGAAGACACTTCTCCTCCCAGGGTAACCCTGCGCCTTAAACTAATCCCTTGCGAGTGTTGAATGTTGCTTGATCGCAAATTGGTTTAACTGTGGATGATAACTATCATATGTAATAAAGAGCCATATGTCAATGTGGTCATTCTCTGCATGTAAGGATTGAGAAGGGAGTTAGCAAACAAAGGCATATTGAGTCAGATTTTATTCCTGTACAGCAAAAGAAGTCTTCTTCAGGTCAAGGCTGGGGTCACAGACAGGCCAGCAGAAATCAAGTTCCCAGTGTCAAAATGCTTCATTTACAGCACTGCCATCTCAGTTCCCCTTCCTTTACGTCCCATGGAGATAGGGCCACTCTCTGCTCCTTGCAGGTACAGAATGAAAATCTATAGAAGTTAGAGGAGATGTCTGCTTGTTGAAGGTATTCATCTTTTCCGGTTTGTTTCTACCTCTCTCCCTGCTCTTCACATGTTGCCTCTGCACTAGAGTAATCAGTAGGAATTTCATTCTCTTGCAGAGGCTATTTTTTCAAATTACTTCATGTAGAGCTACCAGGGTGCCAAAATAAACAGTATCTTCTGATGATCAGTATCGCTACAGAGATCTAGATTAAACTGGCTATTCTTGTTACTGTTTTTCTTTCTTTGCACTTTCCCAACCCCTCTCTAAGGCCAGCAAAGCAGTTGACTTCCTGAAAATTCTTGGGTCACCATGACTCATGGGCGAACTCAGTGCCTGAGATGCATTCTCTGGGGCTGATGGCTGATGTCTGTCTGAGGAGGCAGAGGGCACTCAGCTCCCTCAAATGCTGATGTTCTGTGGTCAGTTGCTATAGAATCCCCAAAATATTAAGCTTACGATGACTTTCTGACTTGCTGAAACTCATGCCTCTAGCATCTCTATCATGGTATTTCTCACAGCATCAAATACAGAGATCACTTCAATATTTTGCCAGGATGTTACTTATACTCTTTGTCCAGCTAGTGTTTTTCTTTAGTGCCATATGCAGCCTATAGTGGGAGTAAACAAGAAAGAAATACTCAGGGGAAAGGACACGGGCTTTTTATGTCTTTTAAGAATAAGATAGTGCAACATTACTGGAAAGTAATGGGAAAAATTCAGCAATTATACCTGGCAATTCTCAGGCATTCCATATGAGTGAATCTGGATCTGAATGAGATACAGCCAGTGTGAGCAAGCTTGTTGAAAAGCTGTATTTCTGTTTCTCTCCAAATTGCTGAGCAAGCAGAAGCACCACGTGGGAGGGGGTAGTGATAGGCAGGGCTGTTAGATGTTGACAAGCTCTGCCAAATCATGGATAGATTGAGTGCACTGAGACTGAAAAAAAACCCTCCCACCTCATATCCCGCATCTGGTGGTTGTTTGCAGCTCAGAATGCTGGTTCCTATGTCTCAGCAGCTTCTTATTCTTTCAGGAACCTACACAAATGACCACTAGTACCCTGTAGTGGAAGAGGATTGGGAAAGGAATTTGTTATGGTTTGGTTAGAGGAAGGATTATTACATACTAAAGCTTACTGCTCCTAAGTACATAAAGGATCTGGGAAGGGAGAAAATATTAGCTCTAGAGCAACAGTTCCTGACAGGTGGAGGGTGGCAGCACTACAAAAGGGTAGCAGACTGGTAAGGCTTATTCTTCAGAGTTAGGAGTGTAAAGATATGAAGGTGTAAACCATGACAGAGCATCAAGCTGACGTCACAAATGACTCTCCCATCATTTCCCTTCATAAAAAGTGGGGTGGAGAAAGAAAGTAGCAATGGTCTGACACATATCAGAAATCAGAGGACAGTTGGTTCATGTCTGGGAGAATATGAAGAGGTTTATTATCAGGCTTGTCTGAACTTCACAGCAACTGAGTGGAGCAGTCTGCAGGAGGAACTTCAGCGAGTTCTTTACTACTTTGAGTTCAGAAATTGCTTGCACCATCCTATATTTGTTTATTGTGTTTAGAATATGTATAATCTTTTTTGCATGCTGTCACCATTTATGTATGAAACTATTTGATATCTTCTCTTTGAATACTGACCAGAAATCCTAAACAGCTAGTTATCAAGTTTTATGTGCAGTAGCCCAAGGGCTTAACACTGGAGTCTCCCACAGTTTTTCACTGGACATGAATTTTGGGCATCTGGCAAAGGGTTACTACTAGAGTCAGAAAGAAAGAAGAGTACTGTGTATTATAACCCCAGCACTATCTTGCTATCTATCGCAGTCAGGCTTTAACCACTTTTAAAGCACAACGTGAAGTGTTCACTTGCACTGTGTTCCCAACAACCTCGACAAAAAGCCTCCAACATCATCACTAGTCCCTGTTTAGAGCGTCAGCTTTATCCTCAGAGAATGATTTTCAGAAGGCAACAAACAAGAAAATAAAACTAGGCAGTAGTTTGGTATGATCTGACATTTGTTTCAACAAGTTTCTGCTCTGAAACTGCCTCCAGGGCCTATGCTGTTCCTGTTATTGCCATCACACAGCACTTGCGCAGCTTTAGTTTCACAACAGTCAGCAGGTGTAGTGACGTAGGGTGCCCTACACTGTCAGCAGATCACATTTAAATTAAGAGCTAGTCCTGGAGTTAAAAAAGAAAACATGCACACACAAAAAAACCGAACAACAACAACAACAACAACAACAAAAAAGAATAGGAAAAAGAACTACTGACAGTGAAAAGGAATTTCTACAGATCCCTTTGTTTCCTTTGGGGCAAACTGTGCTTACCGCACTTATGGTACAGCACTATTATATTCCTGCTTAACATGCTACTTCAGCAAGCACTTCATGTAGCAGCTTTCTTAATTTCCCTGGCAGTTCTATTCCACGTCATTAAAGGGACCTCACGATGCTTATAAGGCCATTCTAATTTAGTGAGAACGCAGCATGGAAGGTGATACCATTTTGTAGGTATCCACATCTTACGGTGAAAGGATGACACAGGAACCTTGGCCTGGTGAATACTACCCATGAAAAGAAAGTAGTGAAAAAATATGCACCCTACAATGTGACCAAAGTAACTAGGACTAAGCTCCTCACATCTCAGACTGAGATCTCAGAAGAAGGTTGAATACAGGATTGCTTCCAAAAATAAACAAATGAGCAAACAAATAAAAACAAACAAACCAACAAAAAAAGAAATATCAATCAGTCCCATTTCTGGCACATAAAGGACTTTATAAACTTGAGGTGAGCCTTTGGACAGCCAGGGCTGTTGTTTCCAGCTTTGGAACAGCATTTGTCTCTTATGCTTTCCATACATTTGTTCATTAACAACTCTCAAGGCTAGGAAGAAACATTTATTTTGATTTCTGTGTGTGTGTGTGTGTGTGTGTGTGTGTCTGGGGCGGGGGGAGGGGAGCTGTAAAGTGTGCTTGCTGAAAAGATTTCCTTGCTGTCCTGCAAGAAGTGATAGAAGCAGTTGGTAGGGCAGGCCAGGACAACGGCCGCTGTGCTTCCACAGCAGGTGGCAGCTCTCAGGCCTGGGCTGTGCGTAAGACTGTTGAGGCTTCCAACAGAAACAAAGCTGGGACAAATAAATAGATAAAAAGAGGCTTATGTAGATAAGAGGGATGCAGAATTTGTTTCTAGGAGGGTCTTTCAAAACCTTGCTGGTTTAATACAGCTAAATGCATAACAATGTCAATCAGCATAAAAGATTTCCTCCTGGTCTCCACATGCTTGGAAGTGCTTTCTTGAGAGAGGACCACTGCCAGAACTGCTGGAACTTTCTTTCAGTTCAGTGTCAGACACAGGGCTGCAGTGTTGAATTGCGTGTCAGTGCCTAATGGTGAGTGAAGGACCCTGACACCAGCCATTTGCTTACAGCTCCACTTTCAGTGACTTACTGTACACAGTGAGTGAAAAGCTGGACCTCAGACTGTACATAGCCCATTTTACAGGGATTAAGTCCTTTTTTTGTGACCCCCGGTTCATAATGATATGCAAAATATTTTGTTCTGTTTCTGTGTGATATCACTGCAAACATTCACTGATAGCTCTGAAAAAGAAAGCCGTGGACTCCTCTCTCTTTTTCTCTCTCTCTCTCCACTTTGAAACACTTTCATTTTTCTTCTCTTTGTTTGACTGTGTTGTGCTCACTTTCCTCCACTCCTTGTCTCCAGAGGCAGATCACAGTTTTCTCCAGTGGATCAGTGGCCATGAGAGCCCACAGGATCATGTGCTGGTTTCCTTGCTGAGCTGGACGGACTGTAGGCTGCCCTCACTCCTAGGGGACACCCTCCTGCTGCAGCCAGGGTTGGTGAGTGAGCCTGCCATGCTATACGCACGCAGTAGAAAAGGCAGGGCTTGCTAGACAAGCAGTCCTGTGCAGTCCTGTGCAGAATGCTTCAGCAATATCCATTAGCAATGTCATCACTAAGCTATTAACCTATTCTTCCCTCAGAAGTTGTTTCTTTTTTTCTTTCCTCTTGCAGTTTTGACTTTTTCTTACTGTATAAATAATCTTACTGCACTGAGAACAAGACCTACAAGACCTACTCTTTCATTCCAGTACTTTGTGTAATAAAGGGAATCAGGATTCCATCCAACCTGGCCTTGAGCGCCTCCAGGGATGGCACACCACAGCTTCTCTGGGCAGCTGTGCCAGGGCCTCACTGCCCTCTGAATAAAGGATTTCCTCTTACCATCTAACCTTCTCTTCTCCAGGCTGAATAAGCCCAGCTCCCTCAGCCTGTCTTTGTAGGAGAGGTACTCAGCCCTCTAATCACCCTTATGGCTTCTTCTGAACCCAGTCCAGCAGCTCCATGTCCTACTTGTGCTGGGGACCCCAGTCCTGTACGCAGTACACCAGATAGGACCTCACAAAGCAGTGGTAGCTACTGAGGATGCATGTGTCAAATGAAGCTACAGAAGACGTATGCTCCAAGCAAAGCTCTCAGAAACTCTCAGGCAGAAGCAATGATCCTAAAGGTTTCTTGTATCTCAAGGTGAAGAAGGGTTTTTCTCTGGGATGCTTTCCCGTCAGTTATTTCTCATTTCTGTTACTACTCCGGATACCATGAGAATGAAAGAAGCCAAATAAGAGTACATTGTAAGAAACTGAAGTAGGACTTGGTGCTGCCTACAGGAAAGGGAGAGAAAAAATTCTAGTTTTGTGCATATGAATTTGCTTCTGGTTCAAGCCTTGTTCAAGAAAGAATTTATGCATGCATATGTTTCTGTTCCTGCTCTGCAATGTAAACTGGAGATAAGCTATGTGCAATACAGTGATAGCTGTTACACAAAAAATATCAACCTTGAAGCAGACAAATCTATCTTGCCTGTTTTTCTATTGGTGGTGGGTTTTGCTGTTGTTCGGTTTGGTTGGTTTGGTTTGATTTTTTACCCGTGAAACTAATGAGATCATAACTTTCTAGTTCATGATGATGCCAAGGAAATAGGTGGCCAAAGGTTTCAAATGGCTGTGAGTATGTATCACAACATAAGGACAAATTTGATACTGCCTGATTGTCAGGATACAAATTCTAGTTCTGCTGGCAGACTGATTTCCTGTATGACCAGAAGACTGGATGGGGTTTGATTCCTTGTGAATTAGAACAAGCTTTTCTATCTCTCATTTCCAATCTGTATAAATTGTGTAACCACACTTGGATCTTTGGTCAATCGCAGATGCATGATCATGAAGTAAATGGATGTATGTGATGTGTTTTATTAATAGAGCAAAGTCTGTCAGTTTTTTTTCACAAGAGATGAGACCTTTAGAGTCAGACGTATCCAATTTGAAACCTTGAACTCTCACAAATGAGTTCAGATACAATTTTTTTTCTGTACCTAGCTAATTGAAGGTTCTGGCTAGACAGGCTCCATTTATTAGGAGTGCAATTATGGTGTTGTAATGCTCCCAGATGTGTGCTCATGATCCAACTTTTATAAAAGTGGGATAATGTGCTCAGCAGTGAAGTTTCAGTACTGTTAAAGGTTACAAAGAAGTTGCAGAAATGAAGGTGATAAAATGACACACACTCTTATGCACTCTGATGTTTACTCTTGTTCCTTTGAACTAATTATGACTCAAGCTCTTAATGGACTACACACATTTTGGCTGCAGATATGTTTTTCTTTCATTTTGCTAGCATATAAGTTTGTGAAAAGACATTTACTTCAGCATGTACCACCAAAGGAGAAGGTCTTGTGTCTTGTGGGTCAACCTAACGGAAGCAAAGGTGTCAACATGATTCTTCGGTCTTTATGGGGTTGTACAAGTTCATAGATAATGAACGTTAGCTAATTCCAAACTAACAGCCCTGACATGTACTCCTACATGTCCTAGATGATGGGACAATTCCTTAACTGTAATAACCCAGAACAGTAATGCTGAATTTGGTAGAGATGCTGATACTTTTTATTTCATCCAGATTCTGAAAAAAAGTGAGTCTCTTTTATTAGTGTTTTTCAATTCAATGCCTAAATTTTAAGCTCCATCTATTTTTTTTTAAGTAAAAGACAGAATTGTTCTTGATACACTTCTGTTTACATTTCGTAATAATTTTTTTAATGATGGTTCTAACCCCAGTTTTGTTTCACTTTGATGAAATGAATCCTACTGTATACCCACTGCACATTCACACGGAGTCTGAGGTTTTTTTTAAAAGGTTGAAGTCATAGAATCATAAAATCATTTGAGTTGAAAGGGATTAGTCCAACCTACAGCTTCAACAGATGCTCCGAGGCCCATCCAGCCTGACCTTGAATGTCTCTAGAGAAGGGTGTAGCACAAATGAAGGCAAAAGCCTTTATTTGAGAAATAGGTGTTATAGGGAAAGATAGAAAAGACTCACCCCTCCCGGCAACAGTCCGGAGAAAGGACGAGCTAAGGAATGTGACCCTCCCCCGTTCGTACCGTCCTGCCGCAGGAGGAGAAGGGCGGGGGCAAGGGGACCCACGCAGACTCAGATTGCACGGGAAGTATCGCGGAGTCAGAAGGGGGGCTCTAAACATCTCTCTGGATGGCATCCTGTCTTTCAGGCATGTTCACTGCACCACAAACTTGCTGAGGGTGAATCCCACTGCTGATGCCATTCATAAAGATATTAAAGAGCACTGGTCCCAGTATTGACCCCTGAGGGACACCTCTTGTCACTGATCTCCCTCCGGACTTTGAGCTGTTGACCACCACTCTCTGAGTACGATCTTACAACCAGTTCCTCATCTGTTGAACTGTCCATCCATTAAATCCATATTTTTCCAATTTAGAGAGAAGGATGTTATGAGAGACTGTGTCAAAGGCCTTACTGAAGCCCAGATAGGTGTCATCAGTGTCTCTTCCGTTGTTCACTGATGCAGTTAGGCCATAATAAAAGGCCACTAGGTGGTATGGGTGGAACTTGCCCTTAGCGGAGCTATACTGTTTGTCCTGTCCTCCCTCTCTTCCAGGTGCCTTCACACAGCTTCCAGGAGGACCTGATCCTGGATATTTCCCAGCAAAGATATGTGGCTGACAGTTCAGTATTTTCCTTGGTTGTCCTTTATAATCTTCTCAAAAATTGTAGTGATGTTGCCTTTTTTTCCAGCCACTAGGGACTTTGCCTGCCAGGAATGACTTTTCAAATACTATCAGGAGTGGCTTGGCAACTACACCAGCCACATCCCTCAGGACTCTGGGATGCATCTCTTCAGGACCCATAGATTTACGGATGTTCACTTTCTCATGTGGTCACAAAACTGATCTTCACTTACAGTGGGAGGGATTTGATCCTTCAGTCCGCATCTTCCAATTCATGCACTCAAGGAGTGTGTCGTCTCGCACTGATGTCACTGTGGCCAGAATCAGTCTTACAGCTCTGCCAAATAATTCTTAAAATTTTATAATGAATCTAATTACGTGACTCCCTTATGCTTTTATATTTTTTGTGGGGTTTTTTTTGTTTGTTTGTTTCGTACTTTTTACCTCTGCCTTCTCATTTTTTTTAGCATCACAGTCTGCAGTGAGGTTGACAGTGGCACAGTTTGTGGATGTTATTCACAGTAACTCCAGGATTTAGGATTTCACCTCTAATTGCAGTGATTACTTTTCCCAGCTTAATCCTTGAATGTGCAGTATGGGATTTCAGAAGACTTCCTCCATTTATGAGGTTGTCATACTTATTTGTCTAGTATTAAACAGCAGCTGTAAACAAAATGAAATTAAAATATTAAGGAACAAAAATTGTTTACAGGCACCTTAGGTTTTACTTACCTATAAACAAAATGTCACACAGTATTTCAGCGTGTAGGAGTATTATTTTGTGTCCAGAATTCCATATGAGAAAAGGAAAAATACTTCCTACTGCAGAAGAGAATGAAATTCAAGCACACAGATCTCTGAAGAGCCATGTGTCTCGTTAAGCTCTGTTCTTCAGAGGTGGTTCTTAAATTCACTATTTTTCTGCCTACCATAATCGATGGCTTTTGTGTTTCACTTTTCATGGCACCATCTGCAAAGTGTTCAAATACAGGAACCGTTTCACATGTTGCTAAGATACTTCTGAGATTAATGGCTTTGGGATCTTCACACATGGTTGTAACCTGTGTGGAACTTTTTCTGCATATCATCTTAACCTTTTTGAAGTATAGACAGCACAATGCTGTTCTGTGTTTCTCTAAGTAGAATTTTTGAAAGTATATTGTTCTGTTTAAGTTATGGGTAGATTTTCAGCAGTTATAAACTGCTTTTCATACAGATCATTGATACAATTGCCGTATTGGAATTTATGCCAGCTGAAGATCTTTGCTTCAATCTATTAGAACACATCAGTATACAATTTTCCTTAGTCGTCTGATCCAGGAGATGTAAGTGGAAACCTCTCTTTACAATAAAAGGATATTTGAAAGTCTACTCTCATCAGCAAAATACATAGTTGAATCTTAATGTTTGTGATCAGTGTAATAGCATCTGCTCAAGTGCTGTGCTGATTCAGTTTCTCTCCCAGCCCATCTTTCTCTTTGAAATGCAAACACTATCAGAGATTAAACTGCATTAATGCAGATAGTCTTGAAAGATTTATTCAGCAGAAATCATGCAAACATTTCTGCAGCATTTACTCTGATCTGGAGTTAATTTGGCTCATCTTGTTGCCAAGCAATGTCAATTTTAAGCAATCCGCTGCATCATGCAGTGCCACTGGCCACAGCTGCTAAAGCATGGTGCTGTTTCTGTGGGGTGAGGATGCTGTTTATCAAAGGAACAGGCTTCCACAAAACCACCCTGCAGAACCCTAACACATGAACAATTAGATGAGTCAAGTGGAGATCCGACCACACCTTTTTCTACCGGGTCCCCACATGTGTTCCAGTTAAATAGAGTTTCTGATGAACAAAGATTAGATGCAAATTCCATGACCAGTGTGTATTACTTCCAGCAAATTCATTCTTTGAAGAAAAATGGTTCAGACAAAGGTCTGCATGTCCCAGAAAGGAATTTGAATAATATTTTCCAAAATTTCCTGATCTGTCTTTGTCTCTTTTCTTCCCTGAAATTCTAACCTCCTACAAACAAGATCTTTTTGCCCTTCATTTTGTTCATCATCTAATCACTCAGCAAAGTCTGTGTGAAAGCCAGTCATTAAACTTTGCCATGATCAGTGAATAGGTAGATGTTTTTGTGCCAAATTAGCAAGCTGTAATACCACATCATTTTTGTAGCCATCACTGAATTTGATTGTCAGCTATCTAGCATTCCCACAAATTGCATGTTGTCACCTTGAAGAGAAAAAAACAAACACCCCATTTCTCTCCCACATATACAACACTGAGTTAATTCAAAGAAGTATCTTTGTATAATCAGCCCTGAAGGAAAGCACAGGCAATATTGCATTTAGTAAAGCATTGTTATAGAAAACCGAGACAGAATAGTTCCAGTCAATTTCGTAAGCCCTAGTTTAATTTCATAACCACCTGCTTTCTTAAGCTTAATTCAGGTTTCTTTTTTTCTTTCTGTTTGTCTGTGTATCTTGTTGCACACACTACAAAGAAACAATTAGAAAAATGGACCTATACCGAGAAAGAATAAATCCTGGAATGCTAAATATTCCTATCATACTAGCCAAGTATAGTACAATTAAAATTTTTTAGTGCTGTAGTCAGTCCCAAGCCAGGAACCACTCTAAATAAAATGTTTACTGCTCCCTATGTGGCTGCATAAGAAATATGTACAAGCAACCGATATCTGTCACATTAAGGTATAGTGATTTTCACATGTGATGCTGCAGATGAAGTGCCCGGGACTTCCAGGTAAAAACAAACTCTTGGAAATGAGAGATGTGTTTTTGCATTGACTTTAACAAAGACAAAGCTGGCAAAAAAAAAGTTTTTAGTCTATTAAAAAGATGAATACACTTTTTCTCTTTTTACCTCACAGCTTTGAGAGAGAGAGAATGAAGGTTGTCAAAATGACAGCCAGGAGTTTTCACTATTGTGAAAGGGAAGGGATATCTTTCATTTTTAAAAATGCTGTTTTGTAATGGAACATTTTATTTGTTAAGTACTGATTTGAAACATATTTATTTTTGCGCATCAAGTTATTGAGGAAGAAAGAGGCCCTTCAAAGCTGTAAACAATTCTGATGTATTCTGTTTTCTTTTTAATTCTGATTCTTCTCAGAGCTTTTTGTTTCAGAATGGTTTAGTTTGTCTGTGACACTGTTGTGAGCTGCAGAGGTGACTGAACTTCACGACAGGGTGTGTTTCCTGACTAGCACCCGATTGATTCAACCCATGCTCTCAGTACATGTAAAGCTTACTGGCTATTTGTGATCATTTTGCAATAAGCGATGAGCTATGGCTATTTTTAGAAGGTAAGGAAATCCATTTCAAGCTAAGTAAAGCAGTTGTGTTGGTACACACCTGGTATCAATAACACTTATATCAGTCAGACTACAACCCTGTGGTTTGTATTGCACAACTTAAGAAACCAGGTCAAGTTCTCTACTGCTGGTGTTCCCTCCTCATTTTTTGAGTGGTGCCTTCACTCCCGATCTAGGCCCCATCACTCCACCCTCACTTTTGCCAGCCAGGTCTGGATGGTTTTATCCCCTGTGGAAAATCCCCATCTATGACCCTGGTTGCTCTCCTGACACCAGAGAATACAATGCTGTGCTCTGACACTCAGAGCAGTGTTCGTAAAAAAAATATATATAATATAAATAAACATATATAGATAGATTTTTTTTTAGGTCACACATAGTACACATAGTGTCTCCTTGGTTTAAAGAAGAAGTATGAAAATGCAGTCTGCTACAGTCCAGCAGAAGATGTCCAGGGAATAGCAGAACAGACAATTACCTTTCTGCTTCTGCCTAGTTGCTTGCCAGTCCACAGCACTCTTCACCTTGGGATTCCCAGCCCTGAGGTTGTGCCTATGTGTCACAGTCCTTGTGGTTGCTCTGGGGATATGCCCAGTAATTGAGCTGCTGGCAGGGAACTGGCACTTTCACTCCGCTCTGTGACTTCTCAACCCAGCATTTTTGTTTTATAGACTTCCAGCTCCAGAGAGGTTCTACCTACGTTGTTTTGTAAGAAACAATTTTGATAAACTCTAGGTTGTGTCCTTTAGCAGTCAAAGGGCAAACACAAGACAGACTATAAGGGTTTATTTTCGTCACATTTTATATGAAGAATTACAAGTTATTACAGCATTGCTCCAGGTACAGTCATCTGTAACAAAGATAACAACAGAGAAACTACTAAACATATGTACCAGGTCTATGCTAGTTTTCACTGTTCTGAGGTCCACCATCTTCCTCAGTGGGCTCCAAAACACTACAGACAACATAATGAAGCAAGGGAAAGCCAGCAGAGTACACAGATAAAATATCTTTTCTGTACTGCCTGCTGGAATCTCTGCAGATGTTTTCTTTTACTTTCCCTTTTTTTTTTTTTTTTTTTAATTCTAAGTGCAATCCATTACTATTTATGCCTTGAAATTTGTTTCTGTCAAAAACTTTTGTTTCATGTTTGAAATTAAATTTTTATATGGATTTTGCAGGAGTCAATTTTGCAAAATTTCTGAGATATGTATTGTTACTATTGCTCTCTGTGTCCCACTATGTAATAGAGATAGAAAAATGAAACTGAAACTAAAGAATTTTCTGCAGTGGATTATTAAGAATAAGAAACAAAGTTGATGACTCTGAATTGCCCCCTGACAAGAATTCCTCTGCCTCCCATTACTTAAACAGTGAGCTGGAATCTTAGTTGCAGCTGTTACTAGTCAATAGGAATATCTCCCCTCACCTTCATTACAACTCAAAATGTCATTTCTGATTGTGCTTTTATGCACAGTTCTCCATTTGCATTTCTCTTCTTTCTTCTGTGCCTTCTGACAAACTCCAAAAGTTCCCTTCCCCATCTTTTCATTTATTCTGATATATTCATTTTCCTCTCTGCAGCTTTCCTAGAGTCTAGCAAGCTTTTAGATTACTCACTGGAAGACTGAAAGAAAGTAATGAACCCCAAACACTGAAAACTTCAGCTGTTTTCACTTCATTGTTTATAATGGCATATCCCTTGTCAACACCCCCACCAGGAAACACGGTAGTGTAGGAATATGAAAGACAGAAAGGATGAACAAGTAGAGCTGAGCCCCGTTAAACAGGGCACAATGATGAAATGCTTGTGAGCATGGTGATATTTTATTTTTCTTTCTGAGTTTCCTTCCTTGCTTGGTTTAATCAGGAAGAAGGTTAATGGAAGAGGGCCAAGAGCCCAGTAAGCCATGGAGAATATGGAGCTACGGCAAGAGTGCAGCGGCAGAGGTGCTGAGGCTCGGAGAGAGGGACAGCTTGAGTAGGCAGCTTGTCCAAACCAGGCCTAAAGTTGCCCAGGTAAAGCTGTAATCAATGCCCTTGGGCATGAACTTCTACATACTCTTTGCATTCACAATGAAAAGCAGCCAGAGCCCAGGGAGCACTGCAGAATATGCATGATTGGTCAATACCTTAACGGAACCAGTGCCTCCACTCTGCTTGCTCACTCATCTGAGTGACAGGAAGTGGGCTTAGACTTCTCCTCACACATAACATGCGCCTACTGTGTTTTTTTCCCTCTGTTTTTTCATTATTTTTAATATATACTTTTGTTAATTATGGGCTTTGTAGAATTATACAAAAAAACAATGACAAATTTAGCTTTATTATCTTTTCTCTTCTCCTGATTTTTGTTTTTCAGGTTAGCTTTTATCTTTTGTAACCTTCCAAGCAATATTCATACTGATCTATTCTTAAATCTGAAATTTTACATATTTTAGATCTTACACCTGAAATGTTATTATCATTTTGCATGATAAATGAAACTCAGAGAAAATCCACCTAGTAGATGATCCTGAGATACACCTGCAAGTGCCTTCCAAGTCACCAGAATCACAGAATCACAGAATCATAGGGGTTGGAAGGGAGCTTCAGAGATCATCGAGTCCAACTCCCCTGCCAAAGCAGGCTCCCTACATCAGGTCACACAGGTGGGCGTCCAGGTGGGTGTTGAATATCTCCAGAGAAGGAGACTCCACAACCTCCCTGGGCAGCCTATTCTAGTGCTCCGTCACCCTCACCGTAAAGAAGTTCTTGCGCACATTGATGTGGAACTTCCTATGCTCCAGTTTCTGGCCGTTTCCCCTTGTCCTGTCTCCACACACCGCTGAAAAGAGTCTGGCCTTGCCACTTTGCCCCCCACACCTTAGATATTTATAGATACCTGGATCAGGTCCCCTCTCAGTCTTCTTTTCTCAAGGCTAAACAGACCCAGTTCACTTAGCCTTTCTTCATAGGGGAGATGCTCCAGGCCCTTCACCATCTTTGTGGCCCTCTGCTGGACTCTTTCCAAGAGATCCCTGTCTTTTTTGTACTCTGGGGAGCCCAGAACTGGACACAGTACTCCAGATGAGGCCTTACCAGGGCAGAGTAGAGGGGGAGGATCACCAGCACTTAAGGGACTGCTGATGCAGCAGGACTTGTGTTACTCAGCTGTGTTTGTAAGTCATTAAGTCTCCATTGTACTCCATATTCTAAAATACACGGGGGAAAAAACAACATCCCTATGCAAAAAAAATGCTTTACAGACTACTTATATAGCATATACATCGAGCCTTAAGTCAGTGCTGCTTGTAAAATGGACAGCTGTAAGAGGAATAAAGCCTGTTAGACCTATTCATTGTGGTATTTTGTTCTGTTTTGTTCCTCGCATAAAACACCTTCCCTGCAGGTCTCTGTCTGATAGTTAATCTTACAGTGAATATTCCTGCACAGTGGTTACAGCTCGTAAGCCAGCTTGAATCTTTATACCACAGGAGGGAATGTTTTTCATTGTTTGCTGTGCTGTTCTACTCTTGATTAGAACAAGCTGCTGTCCCTAGGGTAATCTTTGGGTCGCTGCCCATTGCAGTGAGTGATGTCAACACATTTTTGAACGTGTGGCTATTAGCACTCTTTCCAAACAGGTTTCAAAAAACCTCCTTGCTCTATCCTGTGATTGGTTTGGTAGATATTCATTCTCCCTGCCCCCCTTGCTATTGGATAGAGTGACTGATTTTTTCTGTAATTCAAACAAGCAAACTATGTAAATTATTGCCTGCTGACCCCAATTAAGTCTTACAGCTGCTTGGAGGACCAGACAGTTCACTCCCTTCTCCTTAGTCAATAGTGACAAGGAGATGAAGTTTAGAATGAAGGTCTGGTTTTCCACCTCAAATGCAGGGTGGGACTAGGTGGAGGGAGACGGATGAGATGTGTACTGGACTCCTCCTTCTGCTAGCACAACTCCAAGGTACTGCTGGAGATGAGAGGCTGCAAATTTTATCTTTGGAATTCAGTCACTAAATGAATTAAAAATAGTTTGGCCTACTCTGTGGGAAGACTGAAGAGACTGGAGACTAAGCTCTTGTTTAATGCAATCCTTTGAGTCACTTGCTGATCTACAGAGTGTTTGTCTGGGCTGTGATCCAAGACAGCCAGCACGGCTTCACCAGGGGAAGGTCATGCTTAACCAATCTCATGGCCTTCTCAGATGGAGTGACGGCATTGGTGGACAAAGGGAAGGTGACCGATGTCATTTACCTGGACTTGTGCAAGGCCTTTGACACGGTCCCCCACCACATCCTTAACTCCAAATTGGAGGGATGTAAATTTGATGGGTGAACCACCAGATGGATAAGAAATTGGTTGAAAGGCCGCAGACAGAGGGTGGTGATCAATGGTTCTATGTCCAGGTGGAGGCTGGTAACGAACAGTGTCCCCCAGGGATCAGTCTTGGGACAGGTGATCATTAACATCATTATCAATGAAATAAGTGATGGAATTGAGTGCAAGCTCAGCAAGTTTGCTGATGACACCAAGCTGAGTGGTGCAGTTGACACAGTGGAAGGAAGGGATACAATTCAGAGGGATCTCAACAGGCTTGAAAGGTGGGCCAGAGTGAAACTAAAGAGGTTCAACACTGCAAAGTGCAAGGTTCTGCACTAAGGCCAGAGGAATCCCAGGCATAAAAAAAGAAAGGAAGGAACAGTCCTTGAGAGTTGCCCTGCAGAGAAGGATCTGGGGGTCCTGGTGGATGAAAAACTTACCATGAGCCAGCAATGTGCTCTTGCAGCTCGGAAAGCAAATGGTATCCTGGGTTCCATCAGAAGAGGTGGCCAGCAGGGACAGGAAGGTGATTGTCCCTCTCTACTCTGCCCTTGTGAGGCCCCACCTGGAGTACTACGTCCAGGTCTGGAGCCTCCAGTACACAAAAGATGGGGAGCTGTTGGAGAAGGTCCAGAGGAGGGCCACAAAGATGATCAGGGGGCTGGAGCACCTCCCTTAAGAAGACAGGCTGAGGGAGCTGGGAGGGAAGGCTGAGGGAGCTGGGGGAAGGCTGTGGGGTGACCTCATTGCAGCCTTCCAGTACCTAAAGGGAGCCTATAAACAGGAGGGGAGCCAGCTCTTTTAAGGGTAGATAATAGCAGAAAAAGGGGAAATGGTTTTAATTTGAAGGAGGGAAGATTTAGGTTGGATGTCAGGGGGAAGTTCCATAGTAAGCTACTGGAACAGGCTGCCCAGAGAGGTTGTGGATGCCCTGTTCCTGAAGGTGTTCAAGGCCAGGTTGGATGGGGCCCTGGGCAGCCTGGTCTAGTATTAAATGGGGATGTTGGTGGCCCTGCCTGTGGCCGGGGGGGGTTGGAGCTTGATGATCTTTGAGGTCCCTTCTAACCCGGGCCATTCTATGATTCTATTATAAGGCATTTGGCTGGGCACTGAGGAGAGAGCCCAGAGACATCATGATGCCCTCTTGAATGCCTTCTCCACTCTGTTAACAGGGCACTTGCACTGAGGCCCCTGGAATAAACAGGGAGAAAGCTATGCTCCACTAACCACCATGGAGCTATGTTCAGAATCCTGAACAAGTTAGTGGTGGGAGAAACCAGCTACTACCATCTGCCAATGAACTTTCCCAGGGATTGACCTGGGCTCCCTATGATACCAGGAGAGATCCTGAAAGGGACAATTTTTGTATTAGACACTATTTGGCATGATTGGCCTCTGGGAGCAGGAATGCTTGATCAAGACTAAACATCCCGCCTTAGAGTTGAAGGTGCTGTGTAGTTCTAAAGCTGATGTTGTACCAGATACAATATTAACCGATTGCCTGTGCATGAACTGGGGAACAAATCTACATCTGTACTGTAATATACAGATCCAGATAGCGCCTGTTACCAGAGTCAGTTCAGACCAGTTCTGCCTCCAAGGTCATCACATACCCCACACACTCATACTCATTCGGTCTTATACATATTCATGCATAGACGTAAATATTTGTTAATACACAATTATGTATATAATTGAGATAAAAAAACATAAAATTTTTAGTGGTAAAAATATTTCTGCAGTAGCTGGATGATATTCTGTCTCTTTTTAGAAATTTCTGATAGTGATAGCACTCATCTAAGCGTATTTTTATCAGTTTATAAACACAGTTTTAAGCATACCTAACTGGGCATCCATTTGATTAGCTCACATTCTGAAGTCTGTGCCTTGATGGTGTGCTTGTTTTACATAGGTTGCTCCAAAAGTAATGGTCACTCCAAAAGTGATGCCTTTATATTTCCATGGAATCTACTATAGATACAGAGAGCACAATAACACTGTTTGGCAGAGTAAATTCTCAGATACAAAACTCTTTTTTTAAAACAGTCATCACCATTAGCTCTGTATTTTCATGAGCGATGAACAAGAGCCTGCGTAATGATCTATTAGCAATTGCACCAGCAGAGGTAACCTGCTGTTGCTTGCCACTGCTGGAACTCACCACCCACCACCTCACTGTGCTCACATCCACTGTTTGATCTCCAGGAACGTTCAGCAAGCACTGATGAATGTCAATGGACATTCATCACATTCATCAAAATGGACAATTTTTCCAGATGGAGGAATTCAGTGACACAGTTTTGCTTCATCCATACTTCCATGTCAGACACCGTTTTCTCAGACTGCCCCTCCACTGCCATCTGTCACACAGCAACAAAATATAACAGGATGTTGGTGGGAAGGTTCAACTTCTGCTGCATACCATCAACATCTGCTTCTGATATCATAGGCCAACGTTATAAAATAGGAGGCATTACTTTCAGAGCAGCCCTCTTGTGTGTCTGAGTCAGCTAAAGTGTGTTTACTTACATATTAATCTTACCTTCTTGAGTTTAGAGGAAGCTTCTGAAAGTAGTTCAAATGATTTGTAGGAATGCTTTGCAAATGAGGAAATAAGTTTTCAGCTGAAGTGTGTTTTGAACTCTGGCTAGCTTACTTCTCTGCATGTACCACCAGACCACCATGAACATTTCTGTATCTGACTGCCACTAGCAATGGCAGGTCTCCCACAGGGGATGTTATGGTATGCAGTTGGAAAAATAATGGATATTGTTAGAAAAAGGACAAAGAAAATGAGAACATCCATAAATTAGGCACATTGTGCCATTTGAAATGCTTGGCCAATTGAAGAATCATAAATTACAAACAATACTGGATAGATTAATGTATACTTGTTAGTTTTGTCAGATGTGTAACCAACAGAGAGCAGCTGTCCAGCTGCTCCACTCTGATGAAGCTTTCAGCTAATTCCAGAAACTGAGTGTAAACTGAAAATCTGTGTATTTTATGGAAACAAAAGCTCTATTACTTCGACTCTTCTGACCACATATGACACACTGAGGTTCCCTGAAATGTTTTTTTCAGAACAAAATTGTAATGCAGTGTAATATCAGTAATAACACCTATGTTTCAAACTGGTGGACATAGGTGAAATAATAATTAGTCTAAGTTTTTGTGTTAACCATCAACTAGTCCCAAACAGGAGTCCATGAGGACATCAATAGACAGGTTATCAACACATTATCATAGTCATATCCCTGGTATGGTGGAACTTTTGCAAGCATAATTGGAGTGACATCCACCCGGCAATCCAGGCCATAGGTCCTCATGCTCTTACATGAGGAAATGGTAACATCAGATGATGGGGATAGAGGCTCTTTTCACAATTTACAGGTATTTGTCTGTCTACAGAAAGATGGCAGAATGCAACGTAGGATAAAGTATGGTACAGGGTTTACGCATTTTATACCCCTCACAACTTACTACTGTAAAACTACTCAGAAGCATTCAGATGATACTGTTCTTTCTGCAATTCTGACTTTTTTGTCCCAAGGAGATATTGCTTTGTCTCTATCTGTAAATATATGATGAAAAATTAGGGATGGGTTACAGTTATCCATAAACAAAACTGGCAATGGTAATATAAGATGATATGCTCCATTTTACATAACTATCTCAAGAAACTGTATAAGAAAGCAAAAAATGTTTCAGCTGAAACAGCATCTGGCTTTTTGTAGAAAAAATGATGTTTAAAATGCTTTTTTGTTTCTGGTCATTTTGATTAAAATTTACTCCAGGTTATCATTCTTGAGTAATTTCATATCTTGAACCATGGTACTGATCAAGTTGCCTTCTTACATCTTCTAATTTTTAAGTCTGCAAATTTGTGAAAATAGAACCTTTGGTATACTCTGTGCCTACTTAAAGAAGTCTATTTCAAAAGAAAGCAGAAAGAAGAAGGTTTGGAACTTCACTGATCTCTGATGGACTCACAGAAAGTTTACATATATCTATCATTGTGCTTACTGTTTTTTCCAGTTTTCCAGGATGCTTCCCATCCTTATATTGGTGTAAAGTACATTCAGCTGTTAAAAGAATATGCAGTGAAGCTTTGCATTGGACTTCATTACTGTTTCCTGTATTCCAGTATAGGTATTGCTTTTTGCTGTGTAGACTTTTCAACATTGTTCTCAATTTGCACTGAGTTGAATAGAAACTATTTATTAGTGTTTCATATAACTCATACTGAAACTTTTTCAGAGTCCAAACATTTCAGAGACCCAAAAAGGCAACGATAATTTCTACAGAAATTCCTAAGCACACTTCCATATTGGTCAGTGCCTTTCCAGTATTATGTATTCCTTTAACTTCTTTGTTCTTATTTTAATTCCTAGTAGGTTCTGTCTTGAATTTTCATTTGCATCTGTAAAACTCTGGTTTAAAATGACATTAGCCATATCATCTGCAAGACTATTTTCATTTATTTATTTTTTATTGTTAATAGTATGTACAGACCTACTTAAATGTAAGGAACATAAAAATAGAGGTTTTTCATGGATTTCTCTCTACCTTTTGAAAGGAAAGGGAAAGGGAAAAGGGAAGAAGGAAAGGGAAATAGAAAGGGAAAGGGAAGAGGAGGGGAGGGGAAGGGGAAAGGTGAGAAGAAGGGGAAGGGAAAGGGAAAGGAAAAGATAAAAGAGAAAGGAAGGGAAAGAGAAAGAGAAAAGGGAATGGGAAAAGGAAAAGGGAAAGGGAAAAGGGAAAAAAAGGGAAAAGGAAAGGAGAAGAGGAAGGGAAAGGGAAAGGCAAGGGGAAAGAGAAAAGAGAAAAAAGGAAAAAAGGAGAAAGAGAAGGGAAAAGGGGAAAGGCGAGGGGAAAGGGACAGGAAAAGAAGATGAGAAGGGGAAATGGGAAAGAAAACAGAATGGAAAGGGAAAGGGAAAGGGAAATGGGAGAGGGGAAAGAGAAAGAGAAGGGGAAAGGGACAGGAAAAGAAGATGAGAAGGGGAAATGGGAAAGAAAACAGAATGGAAAGGGAAAGGGAAAGGGAAAGGGAAAGGGAAAGGGAAAGGGAAAGGGAAAGGGAAAGGGAAAGGGAAAGGGAAAGGGAAAGGAAAAGGGAAAGGGAAAGGGAAAGGGAAAGGACAGCTATATGGGTACATTACTGTTTTGTTTTGCTTTGAGTACATTTGGTAATTGAATAATACCTAGTATAGAATTTGTATAATTTCCAGTTTTAAATGATTTTACAGAAATGGTCTGAGAAACATGTGGATTACTGTAGGCAATGAAGGCAAGCTTGAATTAGATTTAGTAAGTGTCAGTAAATTTTACATAAATTTCCCAGATCAACTTGTATCCTTCCAGGAAACTATTTACTGGAAGTCTCAGTGTTGAAGCATTACACAGGATACACACCTCTGATTTTAAAAACATAGAATTTACCATTACTGGTTTTGCTCACAAAAATGATTATGGATCCATTAATTTTTGGAAATCCTTTCAGTTCTAGAGTTTCTTCAGCTTTTACAGAAAAATGATGACTTTGTAAACAATCCACTATTTCTTTTGGATTTGGCTCAAATACTTCATTGAAAAATCAACTTCTAAATGTAAAGTAGTCTGTCTCCTACACCAAAGTGTAATTGCCTATACCTGTATTATTTCAGAGAAATATTGGTTTAATTTGAGCTTTAAGATCTCAGGGGATGGAGATGTGCTATCCTTGTTTCCTGAAAGCAGATCCTTGCGTGTGCTTTTTCTTAACTCCCTCCTTTCATTTCTGTCTTCAGGCTAAATAAAATTAGATTTTGAATCTTTTCCTGTAGATTTAGAGTTTTTTGTTTGTTTGTTTGTTTGTTTGTTTTATCATTCCCATTGCATTCCTATTCTTCTACAGTTTTAAAAATCAATACCTATACTTCTTGAAAAACAAACCAGATAAAACAAAGGGATTATATTCCATTCTTTGTGAGATAAACTTGCATTCAAATATTTCAGTGTTTTTGTTGTTATTGTTGTTGTTGTTGTTTTAAAGAAATCTGTGACATTCTGTTTTGTGTTCAGTTCTTGAAACCACCCAGCCCTTACAGGACCAGGAGCAAAGTGGACACCTAAAGAATATTGTCATTTTCCCTCTCATTCTAGCAATGAACTGCGTCTAATGGCCTCCTAAGTGCTTTTCTCATTTAAGTTCATTTTTCTTCATTGTTTTGCAAAAATGTCACACAAAATTGTGTCAGAAACATTCCTTCATTAAAGGATACTTAATAATATTATTTCTTCAAAGCCATTATTTTATCACAGAAAGGAACTGGATAAGCTGCCATGATTTTTGCCTGACAAACATTTGTTCTTTACTCTTGTCCTTGGCTTCTTCTAGACCCTTAGATATAACTTCATTATTTGTCCCAGATTTTCTTCAGAGATTGAAGTTAAACCCTATGGGCTCTGCGCCCAAATTGGTGCTTATTTTGATAGAGAAGAAATCCAGGGATGTGGAGTGGGACATACCTGCATGCTGACTGAAGTGGTCAAAAGAGCTTGGAAGACAGCATAAACTGACAGGACTTCAGATATGTCAGTTTAAGAGCCTGACATTACTTCAGATAAACTCTTATGCTACTGGGCAGAACAATATCAGAGGATTTACCTAGGAGGTGGAAAAATATTATCTATGCAGCTTTGCTGTATGAGTAGTTTCCTACATATTTTCAGTCTGGAACAGCTCCTCAAGTATTTCCAAACATGCATGGGAAGCCAATACAAGCCTACAGGCAGCTTGGTATCGGCTGCCCTATTTTGGGAGATACAAGAGTTCAGTGTTATACTTGTCGTCAAACAACAAGAGATAATTCAGAAAACATGTTCTACCACTTTCTAATTTGCTGGTATAGAAATCTGCAATGAAATTTATCAGCCAGTCATTCTGACACCTTCCTATGTGAAAGATCTTAAATATGGTGTTGATACTGAGTCAGGTAGCTGCTCATATCTGAACTTTCATGAATCAGCGCAAAATAAAGATGTTAACTAAATAGTTCCACCTCTCCCTGGTCTGTAAAATCTGCCACTAGATAGTCTGTTCTGAGTAGCAGCAAAACTGACTTATCTCCAGTTGATTCCTTTGAATCAAAAGAACAACAACAAAAAAACCACCAAGCTCCCACCAATTTATTGAAGACTTTGTAAGCACGCCTCTCTGAAAGAAAAAGGCCACATTTACCATGTTTTCTATGGTAATTCTGGACATGCACTTGTTAAAAAAGTGAATGGATAAATAGAATGATCTTTTAGCACTCAGTGTACGTTAAATGATAAGGGAAGATAGTAGCAACCTTTAACTTCTGAAACATGCATTCTAAATATATTTCCAGCATAGTTTGTGATTACTGTTTTCTTTTATAGAATATTGGTTTGATGCAGATCAGATTTCAAGTGCTCTGAAAATCTTTCTTTTTAATCATCTACTGCAATGCAGGAATATTTGTACCTTGAAATCTTAACATTCTCACCCTTGTAGTTTTTCTTCACACTTTTATTCCAGCCTTTTGATTCCCTTTTTAGTCCTTTTCTACATTTCTTGACTTAATGATCCGTCCTTACAAACTAACACAGTATTTTTGATTGTCATTGCATCATGTTCCACCTGGACTGATGTTATGTTGTTCTCTGCTGACCGATTTAATAGATCAGTTTTGTAATAAATCCAAAATACAAAATGCAAACCATCCAAACCATCAAGGACATAAATAACTACTGAAAGAAAAATAAAAGGGTAAAAAAAATGCAGGAAGAATAAAAATATAGAGAACCTCTGTCTTTGCCTTCGTTCAAAACTCAAAGTCATCAACCTTAATTACTTTGAAACGAAACAGAAACCTTTTGAAGTGAGGTAAGACACTCAGAGATAATCATTTCTCTTTTTTCTTTTTCTTTTNTTGTCACGAACTGCAAAAGAAAATGCAAACATCACTGCAACATTTTCCCCTGGCTTAAAATGTCATACAAGACTTGGCTAGTCCACACGAAAAGAAAGGATATAGAGATGGAGTGGATGGATCTACTAGCCAAAACCAGGAGGATAAATTTAAGTGACTTTAGTGCAGAAAGCAGGATAACAAATGGAGATGTTCATAGTACAGCACATCGTAAATGCCATTGGTCAAAATAGGACTTTCTTCACTTCACTGTATATTTCTGTGTCTGGGAAATGACATTTCTCAAGTGGACTAAACAGCTACCTCAGGTCCAAGTGAACAGAAATGTCTTTCTCAGTTTGATGGAAACATGGTAGCTAAGGATAAATTTGCATATTCTGATGAGTATCTCACACATGTATCAGAGACATGGCTTTCAGGAAAATCCCTGGAAAAAATGGATTCCATAACGGAATTTTTCAAGTCCAGTGGTATGATATCTCTGCAGGTAACCTGCAGTTATCTGAGACTAAACAGATGTTGACATCGAACATAAGTATACTTCTGTTTAAATCCACACAGAAACAAATATTTCTATACTTAGATGTTTGTGATCCTCATCCCACCAAGCAGCTCTGTCTATTTTTAAATTAAAACCCAAAAGAAGTCCCACTGATATGCAAGGGATTGCTTTATGTACTTAAAGCTGAATTTTCAGTACTTGGATGGATACTGGTCTATTATAATAATTTCTTCTTTTGTATGTTTCTTCTGCTCTGCTCTTTCTAAAAAAACACTGAAGTTCAATTGAACAGTGCCTCAGCCGAAGGGAAACCCTTGAAACTAATGGTTGTTTCTTGCTCAGTGTGGAAGTGTTTGAGTAGTTGGGTGGATCAGAGCAATATCTCTGCCTGAACTCTATGACTTCCTTCCTTGATGTTTCCTTTAGCTGAAACTAAACATTCTTTGTATGTTTTAGGGGTAATGGACTTCAACTGTTTGTGGACTTTGAGGAAAATCTCTACTAACAGCAGAATGATGACATGCTGGCTATGAGACAACACAGAGCTATTGGTATGTGAAATAATAAATATTCCCAGCATTTACTGGCTGGAAGTGATGTATACAAATGATAACTGCTTTATCCTGTCTCTGCTATGAGAGCTACAATAAAAGCAACACGGGCTTTAGTGTTTGTGCATTCCCAACCAGACTGTCATTGAATTTTTCAGTTTCTGTTTGTATTTGCTTACCCTGCCAATGGTAAGGACATAGCCTTTTGCACAACTGATATTGAAAGATAAGTATGTGCACAGATTGCACAGACCTCAAACAAGATCCACGTCCATGTTATTTTTTGCCTTCATGCCTACAACATTCCTTTAACCCAGTGGCTAGCTGAGGCCATGGCACATCCCCTCATGCATGTGGTAGGCAGGTTTCCACTGCGTATCGATTCTGAAGGCATCCCCAATGAGCTACTCCATACCAAACAGCAGTACTGAACTGCTTTAATAAAGTACAGGGAATCTAGGACTGACACTGGTGAAGTCAAGAGCTCTGTGATATTAATGAGTTTTCATATGGAAATCTCCTTTTTGGTACTAGTGTGTTTCAGCACATCAAAAAGCAGTTTTATGGCATGGATATGTTAGCATTAACGATCCTGCCAATGCTAGTTCACACTGGGCAACCTCTTCTGCTCTCCGTCAGACTACTTAACACTTCATTTTATGTTATGAGGACCATTTGGAGGTGACTAGGACAGCTAAACCCTATGATCGGTTCTGTCATTTTCACCTTCTCTACCCTACAGGAAAAGTATTGTGCCCTCATCCTGCATAAAAAACATAGGAAGCATCATCAAGGAGAACGGGTCATCTGAGCATAGCCCCCCTCTTAGTGTTGAATTGGCTCTTCTAATCTCAAGAATGTTTCTCTAAAACCAAGCCAAATAAAACAATAACATTTTCTGCTGTTAGCGAATCAGGTGGACTCTTTGTTTTACCTTGTTTAGCATTTAAATGCATTCTTATTCCCTTATATATCAACATCTGTTCCCTATCTCTTCTGATATAGGCACTACCTGAGCACATTTCTCAAATATGGCTGATGTGTGGGTGGCAGAGACTCACTGATGTTACTTGAGCCAATGGAAGACAGTGGGCAGATTTCTTTTCACTTCAGCAGGTTTATAATGGGCTCCAGAGGCTTTCTACGGAAAAGCAGAAGTACTTCTGGCAGACAGTCTGACTACAGACTCAGCTATTGTCTTGTACTCTGGGAAGTACACAAAGCCTTCACGTTTGGCCTAGAGCATAAAAATGATCCAGTGTTCACAGCCCAAGTCCAGGACCTGGAAAAACCCTGGTATATTCCTAGTTGTATCATAACCTTGCTTTATGAATCTTCACAAATTCCTGATGGTATTTGTACACTGAAGAAACAACCATACAGTATAGCAAGTTCAGCTGAAATGAGTTAGTCCAGATTCTGAAAGTGACCTTCCTTTGCTAACAAAGAATTCAGCAAGAATTGGGTATTGGGTATTGTTAAGTATGAATAAAGGCAATCTCATGCTTATGTTGATACAATGCTGTGTACAAATACAGCATGGACTAACAATAAATGAATCAACTTGACTGGGACAGGTAAATGAAAAATAAAAAGGAACTACAAACTTTCAGACACAAAAAAAATCGGAAGAGAGATGAGGGGAAGCATGGAGAAAGTGTTAGAGATCTAGCAAACACAACCAGTGAGGAAAACTTAACTTGAGGAAGAAAAGATATGCAAGAGTGGAAGAGGACAGTGTTCCTAAAATATACGAAGCGCAACGTAACAAACCTAATTTGCTATATTTTACATGTTAATTAAGTTAGTGTCTTTAATGATTTTTAAAGCAGGATAAAACTGATAAAATAGTTTACTTGTACCATCACATTATGACTCAGTAGTTGTATTCATGATGTGTATGTGTACATATGTAAGTAAATATATACAGATGCACATACATGCAAGCACATACGTATTTAAATGTTATATAAGTGTATGTATGTGTATATTTAGTATGTATATGTCTGTAAACAACTAAAATTAAAAATGAAAAAAGTTCCATATTTCTGATGTCATATTCTCTATTTTTTTTTTCAGTATGCTTTCTGCTTCATTCTATTTACATGGTCACATTTCCTTTGAAATAAGTAAACTTTAGAAAGACTATACATGTTTTCAAAACATTTTTGAGGCAAAAAATTGGCTTGGTGAAAACATTCTTTGTAACCTCATCTGTAGATTCAAATGCAGCACTGAGAAACTACTGCTTTGTTGTGAGGTTTCACAAACACCTGGCCTATCTACTGCTATTGATGACACTTGGTGATTGATTGACATGAGTGTAAACTTGAGGATGAATATTGAATTAAAATCATTGTTATGTAAGCTGTTCAACTAGAGAGCTGCAGGAAGGCACACTAGTTTTCTCTTACGCTATTTGTGAGCAAGCCATGATTTTTGCTTATCTTTAACATCAATTCGCCTTAGAATGAAATAGTGTTGACGTCCGTTTCCTGGGAAATACTCGGTTGCATTAATCTTCAGACTCCTTTGGCTTCTGTGGTCTGGCATGCACCACTGCACAGTTGTCGAGTGCTCTGGCAGAAAGAGCAGATGATGTTTGAAACCATTTTATCTCAAGGATCACACGCCCAACCATCTCTTCATCAAACATAAATGATGCCTTCTTCCTTGAGATATTCATGACATACTTAATATTCACACCTGTACAAGATCCATCGTCATTGTTTTAAGTCAGATTGCTGTTTACATAGATGTGCTGAAATGACATACTTGAAATAAAATTAAATTGAGCTCAGTGGCCCACGTTTTATCCAAGACTTTTGCTCCTTCTTGCTCCATCAAAAAAATTAGTTTTCTTCTCCTCACTCAGTACACAGTGTTTCAAATAGACAGAATTTTTGCTGGGGATATTTTATTAGGACCAAATGGCTACTTTCGCCTCCACCTGAATTTAAGACAACATTTCTTTTATAACAAATGACAGGAAGAAATCAGGGTATTTATGTATGGTTTGGATTGTGGTTGTCTCCTTGCTTTCTGGCTTATATCCTCTTAGCATAAAATGGTTGCCAGTGATCTTTCAACATTTGCCATGTTTATTAGCGTCATCCATGGGTAATTTCTTTGCTGAGATGTCTGCACGCAATCTGGATTTAACTCGTATATTTTCTGTCTTGAGAGTTGTACCAACACTCATAATGAAGACCTCAAACCTTCTGAAGAAACAGACAGAAACTTGGACACTACTATGTTTTGAAATATTGAGATAGGATGACCACCTGTTATTCCACAGAGTAAAATGAAGTGATAGGACTCTGGTTTTTTTTATAATAAAGAAGAATCATAAAGAGAAATTACTGGAATGAGATGGATGTGTGAACAGTGAACATAGTCCTAATCTAATTAGCCATAATGCAAATGCATCCAGTAAGAATACTAGATAGGGACAAACATCTGTTTAATTTTAGTACATTGTCTTAATTTACTCAGAGTGCGGGCGAGAGAGAACTCTGATGTAAAACATTCACATGCCTGTCACTTCTAATTATTTTGCATTGTACTTTACAGAAACTAGAATTCAATGGATGAAACATTCTGATCCCTCTGTTAAAATCTTCACAAATATATTTAATTTATAATAAGGAAATTCTTCCTGTATTGTATAGATTTTCACTTCTGTAAGACTGAATCAAAATGATCTGCAGAGGCATTGTCTGAACAGGGCTGAGTGGAGAAGCATCAGCTGAGATTCTCTGTTCAGTCCTTAACCGTCCTTAAGGCAGAGATGTCACTAGAGCACATGTATGTTTGTGGACCAAAGACAAACACTGTGTGCTACTAACCATGGTGTCTTTTGTTCACTTCACACAGAGAGCCAGCAGACTTGACCATCTGGAGACTATTTCTAGGTTTGTCCCTGACTCAGAATGTAACTTCTCATAGGTTATTTCAGTTTGCCCTGATATATTTTGTCCTTTTTCTTAAAGAATGGAAGACTTCTCAGTGTATTAATGTGCTCTGTGTTGCTGCCTGCTTACCCTCTCACCCCTGCTCCAAGCAAACAAACAAAAAAATTTACGTCTTTTAGTCTTTTGTTGTACTTGTTGTTTCAAGAGAATTGGTGATCCATTTGTGACAGCAGAACATATCTCACTGAGCCAGAAAGTGCTGCTATAGTAAAAATCTTCCTGTCCTTACAGGTGGAAAACATTTGCTACAACTGCAGTATGCAAATAGAGCTGTAAGAATTCTTCTGTTTCAAGTTATAAGGAACAAACATAAAATCCATGTCACCATTCAGTTCTTCAATACAATTTCAGGGTGTAATTCAAAAACATGATGCTAGATTTATTTGAGAAAAAAACAAGCAAACAAACAAAAACCTTGTATTAATAAGCAAATAAGTGTTTACAAGCAACCTTGAAGACATTGTTTTATGAAAATTTATCTTCTTTAATTGTATAACTAGTGGCAGAGAGACATCCTGGAATTTTTTGCTTCCAACTTTGTAAACGTCTGAACATAGATAATCACATTTTACAGCTCCTCACCTTTATTTTACAGCTCACCTTTATTTTACAGCTCCTCACCTTTATTTTTCCCCCAAACACTTCAAGTTCACTATTTTTAAATGTCTGCTTTATCTAATATATTGCAAATGCAATCAGAGGTGCTAAGTGTACCTACTTGTGATATAGCCCTGAGGGCTTAGAGCATTCCAAAATGCTGTGAAGAAAATTCCTTTTATAAATGAAATCGAATGAAGCTTCTAAAAGTGTATTATGGTTTAATTTTAAGAACTGGATTTGAATGAAGGAATTAAAGTGCTTTTGTAAACATATCTGCACATTATGTATTGCATACATAGTCAATGCACAAATGCACATGCATATGCAAGTCGGATATATCAGTATGTAGCCCTAACACGGTCCTTTTTAAATCACTGTTAATTTTCATTTTAAAGATACTCATGTAATTCATTTTTCACCAGTCTCTTTTCCTTTTAAAGGAGAAGAAAAGCATTCTTAGGTTTTTTTTCAGTTACAATTTCCTTATTATATTCATGTCCCACCTAGTCTTTTTCTGTCTAATTTTACAAATGAACTGGACACAGTGGGGTTTTTGTGTGTATGTATGTAAATGGATCCTCATCCTTATTAGTGTTTAAATAACTGAACGTTTGTGATCTGTTTTAAAAGAATATCCTAATTTTTTTCTATCTTACCTGGGACTAACCATACGTACATGTGAGACAAGATATGCATTGAACAGACGAGTTTTGGTATCTGGCTTCATAACTAACCGTGTTCACTTCCATCTAACACTGAGAAGTGAAATATTCTTGAGAATCTTGGTTATGAAAAAAACTGTGTTCAAAAGAAGATGATTGATATCCTATGTCGCAATTTTAGGCTCTCTATCTGACTTGTGGGAACAGGAAAAAGGTAACTACAAGGCAAACCAGAATTGTGAAGAAAGATGAAGACCAATAGAAGAGAGAAACTGTTTTCTTTGCATCTTGGAGGGGCACCAGGGTCCTACAAGAACAGAATATCCATGTTATTCTACTGCAAGAATCTTCTGGCAGGAGAAGACCTGCCGTCCTTTCTGTTATTTTCTATATGGATAGTTTGCAAATGAAACTATACAGGCCTTGTAATCCCTTTGGGTTCCAAGTCAACAACCCAACAATTCTTTCCTAGTTTCAGAAGGATTGTAATGAAAATCAGTGAAAATTTTACTGAGACCCAGTATGATGACCGATCAAATTTTTGCTGTAGTGAGATAACTTTGCTATGATCTGACTTCATTCTTGTTTCATTGACTTGTACAAGTTACTGCAACAGTGCATTTTCTCTGGACTTCTGCAGCAATTATGTCTTCCCTATCACCTGGAAGTTAGCTTGGTCAGGAAATTTTTGTTTTAGGAAACTCCTGAATGTGAATACTGCAGTTGGAGATCAGTAGTTCTCCCACTTTTTCAGTAGGCTGATTACACAGTATGTCTCTGTAATCAGCAGCCCGCTGCTGCTGAGCACTACATGGCAGCAAATCTGCTCAAGGTGCATGTGTTAGCTGTCTTCATCAGCTATTGCAGCTGATCATTGGAGAAGCAATTTCAGTTGCACCACTGTCTGGAAAATGAGATATTAAACATGAATGCTAAGTGAAATACGTAGAAATATCTCTCTTGTCTTGGTTTTCAGCTGAAAGACATTGAGTATCCACATCCTCAGATGTTCTTCTAAATCTCAGGTTTTAAATCTCTGCTGCCAGTGCCATTTGGGAGAGATGGATAGTTTGGGATGACAGAGGGGCTAAAGAGACTTGCTAAATCCTTAGATGGTTAAAGTTAGGTCCAAACCCAGTGATATGAGGAAAAACAATGACAAAATTAATGTCTGCTAGAACAGTTACTGCTATTGTCAGTAAATCTGCATACAACAGATGCAGAGATAAACTAGGAATGGATTTAGGGGATTCAGTGTGTGGCATGTGCTCACAGACCGAATCGTTTTAGCCACTGCGTAATGCGGTGGTAGAAGATAAGAAGAAACAAGACCAACAATTCTTTCTCAGTCGCTATCCAAAATCAGCTAATCTGGTATTAATTTGACAAAAAAATTAAGCTACACTAAGATAAAGAATGTGATAGCATTTGTAAAATATCGGTATATATTTAAACAACTGAAGGAGAATAAACAGGGCTTAATGGCAAAATAAATNATTTGCTGTCCATTTGGATGTACAACATTTGATTCAGATAGGTTTTGTCAGAACTGGCAAAAAAAATTAACAGATCTTTCCAACTACAGATGCCAAAGATCCAGTTGTTAGTGATGTCATTTGGAGTCTTTATATTGACTCCAAAAGACTTTGGAGAAACATCTCAATGTTCATTTTCTATTAAGTAGCATTCATAGGCACTGTAGAATACAGCTGGAAGGGGTCAAAAAATACTGAAGAACTATGTAAATCATTCTGTAATTAGTTGTCTCTCCCCTCTTTTCTTCTCATACCTTCTCTCCTATTCTCCAAAATGTGAGTTCCCTATTAATAATATTGGTGATATTGTATTAAACTGATAAAAAAAGGTCTGGAGGACTGATGTGGGGATAAGGTTAATCAGAAAGATCAAAATATTGTCTTTGATGCTTCCATGCATGATAAAATTCTTTATGTTTAGGGGACAATATTTATTTTATTTGGTTGGTTTTGGTTTTGCTTTGGCTGTTTTCTGCTTGGCTTTTGTGTGCTTGTGTTTTCTTATCATTGTTGTTTTTTGCTTTGCTTTGCTTTGAAGGGAGTAAGGCTAGATTTGCCAAATGCAATTTTTTATTTCCTGGAATTTACGAAATGTTTATTAGGTAAAGAATGTTTTTGGCAAGTTTTCATTTCAAGGAAAGAATTTATTTATTTATTTATTTTAATTTGGATCAAACTGATCTTTGTTTTAATGTTCTTTTTTCCTTTGGACACTGAAGTGGAAAATAGCAAGTCTTCACAGAGCACTATTTTTTAAATATTCTTTGAGCAAAGGAAAACAATAATTTTCTTTAAAAAAAAAGAATTGATAAAAATGAGCTTGGTTCTTAATGAACACTTCAGTTTTTCAAGTAAAATATTTCAGCATGCTTTAAGATAGGAACAAATTATTTTGACAGACCGTTAAATTTACTTGTGGAAGTTTATGAGTGCCTGGTGGGACTTATAGCTGGATTAGTCTATCCTTCTATTCTCTCTTTTTGTCTGGACTATATATCCCATCACGGACCATATATCCCATCACATACCATGACCTTCTCTTCCCTCATAGAAACAAAAGCTATATTGCCTCAAAGGAGATGAAATCTGTCATAGAGAATAACATGGATGTGCAGATTCATCAGACTGCAGCATTTTTCTGGAGTTTTTCAGCTAACAAATGAAACAAATAGCTTTGTAAAGACTCATCTTTTATCACAACCAGTTCTGATGGAAGTCTGTTGTTTTCTGAGCAGTTGTTTATGTTCATTGCTGCTTCCATGGGAAC
Organism: Pavo muticus; assembly: GCA_016647715.1. NCBI lineage: Eukaryota > Metazoa > Chordata > Aves > Galliformes > Phasianidae > Pavo > Pavo muticus. The sequence goes on from JACDJE010000241.1 coordinate 1,581,340, forward strand.
ACTCAAGCAACCTGTTTCACACTGCATGGGCACCTCATCTTCTAGGCATGTTTCTGATCTTCCCACTCCTTTTTATGAACATCTGCTCCTTCTGTCAGCTATGGAATCAGAAATACCATGTGGCCAGTTAACAACAGGAATGACTGAAGAAGAGTGGAAAACAGAGGTGAAATGAGTAGCTTGCAGATAGGCCATGACTTTGAAACACTTCTTAATGGTGAATGTATTCATCAAAATTGAAGTTGGCTTGAATGTCCTTTCCACTACAGAAAACAAAACTCTAAATTACCGGATAAATTACTAGCTGCAACTACCTTAACTACTTCCACACTGACTTCATTGAGTTCAGAGATGTTATGTTAATTCAAAAACTAGCTTTGGTATTTTGTTTTCAAGTGTCACCCGTCACAAAGGTTAAAGAAATCTTTACCTCTCTCTGTGTACTGCATGAGATTCCACAAATACGGTTTTTGCAGATAGGATTTAAGGATATGACATTTCTGAGAGCGGACCTGTACACCACGGTGTCCAAACAGAAGACAAACATTTTGCTCGGCTCAAACAAACAGTATTTGCAGTACTATGATGTTTTCAACATCTGTGGTTTTTTTTTTCCAAATGAAACTTGAGGGCAACAAGAGAAAACTATGATCTATAACCTGAGGTTTGACAGTCTCAGGTTAACTCTTAATGTACTCATTTGTGTTTAACTGTAAAAGAACTTCATTACAAACTGGATTTTTCTTAGATGAAAAGTCTATTTAAAAAAATCAGCTAGTTATAAGTCAAAGTTTTTGATCTTTAAGTTTGCAGATGGTGTTCTTATTCTCACAGTAGCTCTAAAGCTGATTTTTTAAATTTCATTTTGCAGCCATTTTCTAGTTGTTTCAAAATGCTGTTGCTTACATGAAGTTGACGGCTTTAGAAGAAACAAAATTTTCTTGGCAATGTAAAGTAATTTCATCTTAAAGAAGAAAGCTGACTGCCATCTTTTATTACGAGAAAAAAAAAAAAAGAAAAATCAGTCCTACTGAAGAATACTTTTGTGGCTTTCTGTCAGTCTAAAAGCTGAAAAATCAGTTACTGAGGAATGACTATTGCATATTTTATTTTACAAGCAGGGAAGAATGCTAACACCATTTCGCTGAGAAGACATAAACCTGAAACACTGAGGAACTGGGTTTGGCTCTATACCATGAAGGCCTCTCTTCCCTCCCATGGTGATTTTCCCAGCAGAATAATATTTGTGCCAATTATTGATCATCTTTTTAGGTAAAAGCATAAATTGGGATACTTTTTTGTTCCCACTTGTGTGGTCTGAGGGAGAAGGAGAAGGAGGAGGAGGAAATGTCCTCTTGGTATATCTAAATTTTGGAGAGTTTACTCTAGCTTCAGGAATGAGCTGAAGCCTGGATCCTGGAGCTTTGTTTCTCACTGTGATTAGAATTAGGTGGGAGAGGATCATCTCTTCAGCATGAGGAGTGAAGATGAAAGTGAACATGTTATTATTTTTTCTTCCAAACTACTTTTTGTTAATCAAATCACTCCCCATCTCCATTTTTTAAAAAATGTAAATATATTTATGAAAAACTTNATAAAATTCTTGTATTATGTCATTTTTCCTTAAATTTTGTTTCTGCTCTTTTCCTTGTGTGTATGGCAAATATGGCAAGGAATTATGTATGTGAAGGGAAACATATACAGCTGACTGTTAGATAACAGCAGAAAAAAATTAAAACCAAAATAATGCCTTCAAAAACGGTCAGGTGACAGGAAATTCTGGTGAGGACAATCTAGCTGTGAAGACCCACTTGACTTCTTTAAGATAACAGACTCTCTTGCTCAGCACCAGTTTCCACATAGCTGATTGCAAGCTGAAAAAACTGAAGGAGTGGTATGTGGGATTTTAACAGGGACTGCCAAAGTTTGGAACTGTTGGAACTCAAAAAAGGCTGAGTTATGATGGACAATGAATATGAATGAGAGTTCTCAGAGTGATGCTGCAGTAATGTCAGCAAATGTGGTCTTTACTGCCTATCCAATAGGCATAAGGAGTTCAAATAAGATCTATAAAGCAAGAGTAGTGTTGGAGTACTGTGTTTAATGCTGCAGTCCACAACTCATAGTGAATTCTGGAAAATCTGAATGGGTGCAGAGAAGAGTTTCAGGAAAGATTTGAGGCTGGACAAGATCTGTCTTACAGTGATAAATTTTAAGAACCTAAATCTACTTACTTCATTCAGAAACATTAAGAGCTGACGTAATTATAACCTGCAAGTACCTACATGGGGAAGAGATTTCCGATACGAAATCGTCTTAAACCAGTAAAAGGCAGAATGCAAGCCAACACTTGGAAGATGAAGCTAGCCAGAATTAGACAAGTAATAAGGAGTATTTTTTTTTTAACGGAAAGGATAATTAACTATTAGAATAACTTACCTTAGGGGCATGGGGAATTCTCCAATCTTTAAATCAAGATTAGTATCTTTTAAAATAAGATACAATATAGCTCACACAGAAGTTCTAGCCTCATGCAGAAATGTCTGGGTGAGGCTTTTGGCAAGGAAAGATGATCATGGAGATCTCTTCTGACCTGGCTAAAAAAATTAATGGCTGCATGCAGTGAGTGTATATCCTGCTGTATGATTTCAAAGATGATGATGTTTGTTCTTCTATCTACTACTAATGCAAACCTCAGAGCATTTTAAAGCATCAGTCCCTGGATCATCTTCTTAATAAATGTTGTATTTAGTTTTGAACGCTGTGAGTCATTTCAGTTTGAAAAGAATTGCTAAAGGCAAATTAACCTAATCAAGCTAGTTTTAGTTGACCTAGGATGAAGTTCAGCAGTCTTTTCTTTGAGTTACCTGTGAACATCACACATGAGGAAAAGGGATGTTTTTCTGGCTCTTACCGCCTATGCATAAAGGGTAGAGTTAAGGAGAAGTGGCAAAAGTGTATTTGTGTAAGAATCAGCTGTGGTAATACCCATTTTCTATGTTTCAAACTGTTTCTTCCTAAATTTTCTCTCCATTACAAGATGATTTTACCGAGAATTATACTTCTATTGATCAGCACCTGAGAGATGTCCTGTGGGCCACAGCTGAAAAATGCAGAGCAAAGAAGAATCACTCCAGGGCAGCACTTCACCTCAGTTGTGTGTTTATATGAGAAACTGTATGAATGGGAAGAGGATTTTGTGAGATCAGGTAAAAACTGTAAAAGCAGCAAGTTCTTTCACAGAGCAGTTTTATCTATAGAGCTGTCAGGTCTTGACATTAGCAAAAATGTTGATGATACTCATAATTGATGAAGATGCTCATAACCGAAACTATACCAATGCAGGCACTCTCCTGGACTGGAAGCCTTTTTGGTCTTCAGGACATACGTGAGAGCAGTAGAAGGGAGGTATGAGGTCTTTATCCTGTTATCTTTAAGGGAGGCTTTAAAGAGGTGTTTCCACCATCTTCTTTAATCTATTTGATAGTCCCTCCATCAGCATCTGCTGCCATGTTCTGATTTTTTGTGACCCAGCAAAAGAGAGAGGTTTATGCCTGATTCTTCATGGCTCACTTTACACTTTCAGCTAGGAAAACAAATATTATGTTTATTTGAAAACTGGGCTCTAGGCAACATTGTTAACCAGTGCTGACAGAGCCCAGTGTTTTTGTTTCTTGTGGATTTCTATATGCGTGTGTTCCTAATACCTATGGGCCTCAAAAGCTGCTTCAGTGGTGTTCATGTTATCACGTGGCTCCCAGCTGTGGCAGTCTGCCAGTCTTGGGAGATGTTCATCACAAATCCCTCATTACTGCTTCAGAAAAAGGCACAGCAGGAACCAGGACAGGAATCTGATTCAGACTGTAACGATACAAGAACTGTGCATATGTGGCACTGGGGGACACGATTTAGTGGGCACAGTGGTGATGGTTTGTTGGTTGGACTTGATCTTAAATGTTTTTTCCAACCTTGATGATTATATGATTCTATAATGCTGATATTGATGAGTGGCATCTGCTCTCAGGATGAGAACAACAGGATTATGAGGTATTCATTATCTGGATTCAGGTCAGAGCCAGAGAAATATCTTCATTCTTCATTATTAAATTACAGTAAATATGATGACTCTTTTCAGAGGCTTGCCATCACAACCTGCCAGGATTGTAGAAAGCAGATCACAAAAATAGGCATATATCTAACTCTCCTGTGGGTGCCAGGCTGTACACTTGTTTTGCTGTTTCAGGCAGCAGAGTTCTTCATTTCTCTTCTTTCGTAGCATGAAGCAACTGGATAGGAGCAGGTCAATGTATAACTGTGTTCTCCCACTGAGCTTTTACTGCTCTCCATGCTGAGCTTGATGAAAAGCATACTGTCTCATGCTGTTTCACAGCAGCTATTGCCTTTGCAATAATTTAATTTATGCTATTTGCTAAATAAGTGTCAGGCCCTGGTGACTCGTGATTGCTGGGATCTTCCTTGGCCTCCCTTCCCCCTTTCTTTGCCTTCCTTCCCCTAGACGGCAAGATTTTAAAAAGCAGCTAGCTAAGCAGAGGATGAAGCTGGCCTGAGGAGTATACTCTCCTGAGTGAACAGAGGGCTCCTTCCTCAGCTGCAGTCCTGGAGTTTTATCATCTCTGAGTGGGAAATCTTACCCTTGTACTGTGGCAGTGGAACACATCTGAGTCTGCTTTGCTGTTTTCCACTAGCTCAGCACTATGGTGCCACTTCAGGTGCCAGTGGATAAACAACGATATCTCGTGCAAGCAGAAAGGCTTCTTGCATGATGAGACATTTCTCTGCAGGAGGAAGGCAGGCAGAATCTGTTCCCTGGTGACTTCATTTTCAGTGCTGCTGGAAAGCTGCTGTGTTCCTGCTTCGCTGCACTGAACATCAACGAATATATGCAGTACAAGCAAAATTTGATCTAGTATTTATCTCTAGCATAGAAACAATACAGAGATATAAAAACCCTGCTGCTAAGCCTGCTTCCCATTCCTGCCCATGTCTTCTTTTCTCCTAGGACATCACAGAATCACAGAATCTCAGAATCATAGGGGTTGGAAGGGACCTCCAGAGATCATCGAGTCCAATCCCCCAGACATACTGGTTTTCTGATGTGAACCATGCATCCGCTTCTTTCTTTCCATCATATTTGAAAAGTTGTGGCTGTCAGGTGAGCTCCTGGATGACTGGAGGAAGGGTCACATCACTCCCATTTATAAGAAAGGGAGCAAGGAGGACCTGGGGAACTACAGGCCAGAAAGTCTCACCTCTGTACCGGGGAATATCATGGAACAAATCCTCCTGGACTACATGCTTGATCACATGAGGAATGAGCGTGTGTTCTGAGACAGCCAGCATGGCTTCACCAGGGGAAGATCATGCTTAACCAATCTCGTGGCCTTCTATGATGGAGTGACGGCACTGGTGGACAAAGGGAAGGTGACCGATGTCATTTACCTGGACTTGTGCAAGGCCTTTGACACGGTCCCCCACCACATCCTTAACTCCAAATTGGAGGGATGTAAATTTGATGGGTGAACCACCAGATGGATAAGAAATTGGTTGAAAGGCCGCAGACAGAGGGTGGTGATCAATGGTTCTATGTCCAGGTGGAGGCTGGTAACGAACAGTGTCCCCCAGGGATCAGTCTTGGGACAGGTGATCATTAACATCATTATCAATGAAATAAGTGATGGAATTGAGTGCAAGCTCAGCAAGTTTGCTGATGACACCAAGCTGAGTGGTGCAGTTGACACAGTGGAAGGAAGGGATACAATTCAGAGGGATCTCAACAGGCTTGAAAGGTGGGCCAGAGTGAAACTAAAGAGGTTCAACACTGCAAAGTGCAAGGTTCTGCACTAAGGCCAGAGGAATCCCAGGCATAAAAAAAGAAAGGAAGGAACAGTCCTTGAGAGTTGCCCTGCAGAGAAGGATCTGGGGGTCCTGGTGGATGAAAAACTTACCATGAGCCAGCAATGTGCTCTTGCAGCTCGGAGAGCAAATGGTATCCTGGGTTCCATCAGAAGAGGTGGCCAGCAGGGACAGGAAGGTGATTGTCCCTCTTTACTCTGCCCTTGTGAGGCCCCACCTGGAGTACTGCATCCAGGTCTGGAGCCCCCAGTACACAAAAGATGGGGAGCTGTTGGAGGGGGTCCAGAGGAGAGCCACAAAGATGGGCTGGAGCGGAGCACCTCTCCTAAGAAGACAGGCTGAAGGAGCTGGACTTGTTCAGCCTGGAGAAGGGAAGGCTGTGGGGTGACCCCATTGCAGCCTTCCAGTACCTAAAGGGAGCCTATAAACAGGAGGGGAGCCAGCTCTTTTAAGGGTAGGTAATAGCAGAACAAGGGGAAATGGTTTTAATTTGAAGGAGGGAAGATTTAGGTTGGATGTCAGGGGGAAGTTCTTTACTATGAGAATGGTAAGGTGCTGGAACAGGCTGCCCAGAGAGGTTGTGGATGCCCCGTCCCTGGAAGTGTTCAAGGCCAGATTGGATGGGGCCCTGGGCAGCCTGGTCTAGTATTAAATGGGGATGTTTGTGGCCCTCCCTGTGGAGATTCATGATCCTTGAGGCCCCTTCCAACCCAGGCCATTCTGTGTGATTCTGTGATTCTTTGAATGATGTGGTGTCAACACCTTGCACCTGTGAATAAGAGTATGTCCGTGTCCTGGCAGATGTGGTTCCCAACAAGCAAACTCTGGGGCAGTGTGTAGTAATGAGAGCAGGTCAATGTTCTTATGGCAAAGATGCAAGTTCAGCTCGTCATGGTATGACATGGAAGAACCACAGCTCTTCTCTGAGCCAGAGTTCAAGCTGTGACAACTGCATTCCCACTTTCCCTCCTACTGACAGACAGGATCTGTTTGGCTTTAATTTCCTCTTTGAGGTACTAGCAGTGCCCCACCTTCTGGTGGGAATCCAAGTCCAAGCTGTTTACCCAGACCACCTCTTCAGACAAGGTTTCCATTTTCATTTCAGGTTGTCCTGCTTGGTAATTGCAGCAGCTCACTGAGACGCAGGGAGAATTCCAGTGCCTTGGAATGCTTCCTTTTAGGGTTTGGAGGTGCAGAGACAAAGCAGAAGTCCCACTGATTCCACATCTCTTCCCCCTTAAGAGAAGACAGGAATATATGCAGTCCAGTCGGGCTAACTTTGGGAAGTACACAAAGAATAGCCATCTGCATAAGTTGATCAGCAGCTTTCTGCTTCATGGGAACAGGCCCTACATTAGTGTTGAGTGCTGGCAAGCAGTTCTGTGCTCATTCTCCATCTGCAAAGACCTTCCACCACAGCAAGCTAACTCAGTGGGCTTGGAGTGACACTTACCTATGTCATGGGAGCCACTTTTGCAGAGTTTACCATATCAGGCATTTATGCAGAGGAACACCACTTGGGAAAACTGGGGGCATGTTGCTACGATCAACAAACCCATAGGTTAAGGGCTCACAATGGTGAGGAGGCAGGTTTGCAGCCTTCTGAAGGTGGGACCCCATAAGTCAGGCTTGGAGCAACATCCAGACTTACCTAGGGCATTATATTACTGTTGCTGCTGCTTAAATTATTTTAAAAAGAATGCTATAAAAAGAATCAGGCTACTAGTACTAACTGTTCTGAGAAGGTCTTTTTTTTTGTTTTTTTCTTTTATCTGAAGTGTGTGTGATAGCAGAAGGAAGTCTTCATTCCGACTGACGCCCTTTACCACTGACAACTCTTTCTCATGGTTGTGCCATAGATTTTAACTGCTTTCCAAAAAGATGCCTAAATTATTAGGACTCTTCAACTCTTATCCTAAAATGCTGGTAATGCTTTTTATGACACTAACACTGCAGATTCAGGGTTTTGATCATTCAGACTTTACAGTCCTTCACACAGAGTTTACAAGGCCAGTCCTTGCCAAACTCCGAAGCCTGTGTGCATTCCTGAGCAAAGCTATAAAGATTTCCATACAAATTGCGATCAGGAAAACCTTATGTATCATTGTTGTGGATTGTTTGTTAGTTGTTTGTTTTTTTTTTTAATTTCTGGATCATTACATAACATTTACATTCTTCCCACTTGACAATTTGGAGCAGCCTTGTGAAATCTTGGGACAAA
>JACDJE010000241.1:1592958-1612625 GCA_016647715.1 Pavo muticus
AAAAAAAAAAAAAAAGACTGTCTCCCATCAGGGAAGCCATCCAGATATTTGACTCACTCTGTTCCTGGTGCAGTTGAATCCCCTAAGACATATTTCAAACCTGGTCAAAAGGTGGAAGGATCTCAGATAAAAAATTGAAGAACATATTGTCATCCATCAATAACATTTAGAAAATTCACTGTTTAATTTTTAAATGAAGTAGTATATGAGGTAGTTCCCAAGAGACTGAAACAAATGCAGGTACTTAATTCTGGTAATGTTTTATATTCCCAAGAATTTTCTGTGATAGATATTTTTTCTTGTAATTAACTCCCATACAGATGAACAAAAACTGCATGTTATGTGTATACTTTCCTCTTACTCCAAATTGTTACTATATTTCAGGCAACTATATACATAATGTATATGTATGTGTGTGTGTGTGTCTGCATTTGAATTCATGTATGTGTTTTAAGAAAAATATTTAGCTGATAGAAAATAGTGGCAAGTTCATAGCCTGAATATGAGATCCCAGAATAGCAAACCAGGTTTCTCTGTGTATTTCTGGCAATTATTGCGTGTACGAGAGATCGACTGCAGTGAGGAAACACACTGTACTTTCAGTTTCACAGGACTTATATTAAATATGACTGAAAGGGAATTCTTAATGTTATGAAAGTTATTTTGCCTGCATCTTATCAAAGGAAAAGGAATGGTAAGATCCAAAGAAACACATGTAAACGCTTCCACAACATTTATTTCAACTGTCGTGCAATGAAATAACTCTTCCACAACAGCATTTACTCTCTGTGCCAACACACTGCACTTCAAAGCAAAAGATTTATAATCCCACGGGTATTCAGTTTTAACTAAGTGTTATGCAGAGATCATTTTAAGGCCTAATATTCAGAGTTAAACTTGGATAGCGACCTTTTCATTGCTTTGAATGTTTCTTGCCTGCATATTGCTCTTCAGCACTATGGGTTCAATGCTCAACATGTTGAGGTCAGGCTTTTTCAGATCCTGCAGCTGGCACTGTGCCGTACCTCAATGCAAGTAAGAATAGCTACAGGGCTGCTTTATCATGTGCCAATTGGAAAGGCTCCTGCAGGACTGCTCTTAAAGTACTAGCTTCTCTGTGTGCTACACATCTTGCCATGGCTCTGCTTGATGTGGGGTATCCCCTTCTGCTGAGGTTAAGGACACCTTCGTGCTCACTACCAGGGGAAACCTGCCCATTCAGACAACTCTAAATCCACAAGGCACCACTGGAGTGTCCCAAAAGGATGTCAGTGTCAGGTATTGATCTAGCATTTGATTTTCTGTGGTGCACACTGCAATTACACATGAAAGATGTCATTGAGCATAACTGCTTGTGGCACTCAAGAAAATTGTACTCTTATCTTAGCATCATGAAATTTCAGTTTTCATTAACCTTGTAGTGCAGCAAGTCAATGCTTCTGCTAATCTTTTAATGAAACATCAAGGTTCTCACTGCAACCTCAGGCAATGCAGAAACTGAATAAGCTGTGGATCTAATCTTAAAGACATCTTTCTTTTTGAGTGCTGTGGGCTCTGAACAAGGAAAAAAATAATGTTGAGGCTGATTCCAGATTAATTTCATTTTTGTTTTTGTCTTTGTGAAAATTCAATTCAGCAAAACTTTGGCTGAAGTCTTTGGAGTTGGAATTATCAAGTACCTCACAGAAATTGCTGCAGGACCAGATTACCTGGTTGAGCCGCATCTCTGGAAACAGACTTGTATTGTCTTGGCTTTCTTTCCTTTTAAAAGAGGCTTAGATTCTCAGCAGGTGTAAACTGGCACCTTTAAGTTCAGGCAGTGAAGCTAGGTCAGCTGAAAACTGCAAGCCAGTCCTAGAACCTGTTCTCTGTTACAGCAGTTCTATGGAGGCTTTTAATTACTTTTAACAGAAAAACTAAGCTTAACAGTAAAGAGCAAAGAATGAGCTTGCTTATTTGTGGAACAGAAGGCTTTAGGCACCAGCTTAGCAGTGAAGTTGTATTGCAGCTACTATTTCATTTCTTACTACTCCTCCATGCTGCTATTACACACATATTTTTTCCTAATTTAAACATTAATGAAAAAGACTGACTTCAGAAATGAATCAGTTCTTACCAGTTCACCTAAAAAGGTTTTTCATCATACAGTTGCCTTACTATTATTATGTTCGAAACTGTGGGTTGCTCAAAGCTGTTGTGACTTGTACATGTCCCAGTAGCTCTGCAGCATAATTAGGAAGGCTCCAGAAGACTCCGTGACTAGGACTTTGAGAAGACATTCCCAACCTACGAGTTCTGCTGATGCTTAAATCATGCCTACATCCTATCCTCCTGGTTTTAGTTCACAATTACCAAGTCCTCATCAGTGACATTTTCTGTAATTTCTTTGTGTACACAAATTGTCCTGCTTCTTACTTGCTTTCATTGTCCACGTACAACGTCTCTGCAAATTTTTGCTGACTGCAGAGAGAAACCCATATGGTTCACATTTTTACAAAATATTACCTTATATCATCTTGCAAAATGGTTTAAAGATAGTAGATGGAGTAGATGGAAAAAGGATTAATATCAAATATAACTAACATTTTCAAAAAAATTATTTATGTTAGTTATACAGATGGACGAGGCAATGATCTTAAATAACAAGGTGCTCTTTGTATAATCAAAATAATTTGGATATTCTTTTCATTAGTTTCTAGAATGCTGATAGGGAAGATGAGTCAGTAGGCTAGAGGCATTCGGGATACCTTTAGCAAAACATTTCATTTTCTTCTGAGCCTCCTCTGAAGTTGAAATGACATTTTGGTGTGGGAAGGCAAAGTTTATGTTAGAATAAACAGTGTAGGATGACTATATGTAAAAAACAGACTGTCATGTCCACATCTAAATAGTGTCATAGTTATCTTTGGATGACTATGGATGTCATTACAGAAATACATTTTCTCCTTCCTTTAATGTTTATGAAAGTAGCCAGCCGAGTTATTAAAATTGCTTATTTACCTGTGCAACAGGTATAACGTGCCACAAACAAGTAAAGATGCTTCAGCTGTCTTAAAAACAGACATCATTATGACCTCTCGGGGATCATTTGGAAGAGACATGAAGACTCAGATTAAATTGATTTTGGTTTTTAAACCATGACCTCGGTTTTTCCTAGGGAGGACCCTCTTCTTTCAGGCAGATTCCTCCCTGTCTTTAGGAAAATGTGCAAACTCAAGGCTTCAATGCTGCAGTGTTGGTGTGGATCCCCTCATGACATCTAAATTTTTTTGCCACCATTTTTCTCTAAGTACCGATCCCTGAATTGTCGTTCCTAGAAAAAGGAACCTACAGGAAACCTTCTGTAAACAGGCTTCTTCATACAGCCACCAATGAGATGGGATTTGCCTTCCTGATAGGCCAGTGGCTAAAGGCAATGGTAGACTCATGCTACTAAGCACTGGAAAAAACGCTGTCTGGCTAAAAAGAGAAGGAGGAGATTTGTGCAAGTCCAACAGCTCCTGGATATTCATTTCAGGGCATCCTGAAATCTCACTTTGGTTTCAGTGTTGCAAGTGCTCCCTGTGTATAATTTCTGAATGGAGAGATTACTGGGACTGCAGATCCCACAGATAGGCAGAGCTGTCCTGTGCAAAAGCAAAAGAGCCCCAGAAAAATCTAATATCACTGTTTGTGTGGCAAGGTGACCAAGAATAGCAGCCTTGCCTTAGGCTAGGGGTTCTTCAGAGACAAGTTCTGATTTTGTTGCACCAGTATCAACAAAGTACTCCAATGATGTCAGTGGGACCAGTCCTTCCTCTTTCTGACAGATAGGACTTCAGACCAAACTGCTGCTGATTTGCTGATGGTGAAGTATTTTCACTACTCACCATTGTGAACAACTTCTCCATGACAGGTGCCAAAACTGGGCGCTGAAGAAGAAGGGGTTTCCAGTATGCTGGGTGTAGGTTTCACTTTTTTCCAAGCCCTCCTTGTGAGAAGATAGTGTAGGGCTACTGCTGTCTCCTGGCCCTCTATGAAATCCTAGGCATTTATCTGCTTTATTTAGCAGAAATTTAATGGAAATCCTATTTAAAGAGAAACAGTACAAGTAGAGAATGCATAGTTGATCCTAACATGGCTCACAAGATTTAGTCTTTCTTTGGTTGCACAAAAGCTAGACATGTAACTGCTACTCCATGTGCATGTCACTGTGTGTGTGTGTGATACTGGAGATGCTTTCCTTATTAGTGCTGGACGAAGTAATATACGGTGTGTCACACAGACTGCAGTAAATCAGTGCAGAAGCTGTGGCCTTCTCTGTGGAAAGTATCTGGCAGATTCATAGATTCTACAGGGTCCCATAGGAGTTGTTTGTCTCCAACCATTTCCATGAGGGAAAAATACTATGGGCAAAAGCAGCAGAAAGTAAGGTCAAAGGCATCTAGAAGGCTTTAGAAACACAGCTTTAAATGATCCCTTTCTACCCTTCTATGTTCTGGAGCAATTTCTCAATGGCCTCAAAAGTATGTCAGTATAGTGCATGACAAGCATACCTGTGGACAACCTAATTGCACCTGATGGTATTTAAACCAATGAGCATTCTCTAAAGAATGCAGGGGATTAGTGGCAGCATGGAATGCTTCCACAAAGACAAGAACACATCAGGGAAGCTTTCATCACTGCACAGATTAAAGAAATCAAATTCCATTGCTTCTTGTTAATTGTTTTTCCATAACAAACAATGTCACATTCAGGAGGTGGGCTGGGAGGGCTGTTGTTATCTTCAGAGTTTGCATACATGTCATGATTTTAAGGAAAGAAAAGCAGCTCTTAAAATGAATTGCTGCTTACTGATACTTCATAAAAATAAATGAAAGCAGATTAACTAATGGGAGGGAAGCTACTTAAAGATTTACTGCAACTGTTATGACTGTAGACATTAAGCTCTGGCTACCAAATCCCACACCTCCTTCCTTCATGTCTTTTGTTAGCCAGGAAATACCCTTGGCTGACGAAGATCAGAAATAGCTCTGTTAGCTTGAATGAAGCTTCCGCTCCCAACTACTGGTATGACATATTAGCCTCTTCAAAGCTCAGGCAATGTGTTGAGTACATACCTGCTGAAAGACCACCATGTGAAATGAGAGTATATTTGGTCTGCTTTTCTTGCTGAAAGAGAAGTATATTTGGAAGCAGCCCCAGAATCCTAAGGGAGCCACCAAGATCGTTTCCTTATAATTTAACACATCGGCTCAGTGGTGAAGAAGGAAGTTCTTATCTCCTTGGTCACCACCTCACAGCATATGACTTATCCTCCATCTCAGTCCCACATGATTCTAGCTGTAACAAGTCTACAGGCTCACCTTGCTCACAGCTGAACCTCTGCTACCCAACTACAATAGCTGATATCTGCTTATGGGTCTGCCAGCATGCTCTTTTCTTGGATCACCAGAAGCCGAGGAGGTAACTCTGGTAGAGATCCCTATGGGATGCAGCCTGCAGCTCACAAGCAATCTGAGCTGTGTGATCTTTCTTTGCTGAGCTGACAAGATCCCTAAAGGCAGCTTTACACCCAAATTTATTTAGGGAGCCACTGTCTGGAGTTAACTAGTTGCTTTTATTTTACACAGTACCTGTCCAAAGTAGAACAACACTTAAACACATCCATTTCTGCTATCTGTGCCCAGACATACAGCCTGTAGGTTTAAAAGGATATCTTTCCCTGTTTTTTTTCTGGCTCCTTTGTAGACACGGTCAGTGTCCTGGTTTTCAAGATGTAGGTTTCTTTTGGATTTTCTTTGAATGTATTTTTGTTTTCAGCAATATATTTGTTTTAGCCCAGCTCAGGAGCAGGAACATTCTGCACATGGTCTTGTTTTCTTGTCTGTTCCCCAAGGACTCTGGAGAGGCTGACTCAAAAGCAAGAGAGATAATGTTTCTTCTTTTAGGGGTCTCTCTTTTGGATTTGGTTTTGTTTTAGTCAAAAAATGGTTGCTTCATAAAAGAAAGAGGTTGGAAAGAGCACTGAGTGAAGCCTTCTATTTCTGGAATTGATAAAGCATGACAATAAAACCTCCTGATCCTCTTATGGGATCTAGAGACTGTGATGACTGGAGGCCTTACATCTCTATGCCTATGTGAGGGTACTGTGGCGTGTGTTTGGATGGGAATTACTGGGAGTTACAAAATGGCAAAATATACATCAATAAAAGATTAAACTTAACTTCCTTGCTTGTGCTTACTGTGCTTATTCCTTACTGTGCTTATTTCACCTCCACTGGTGAAACAGCCATTCCACAGAAACAGCATTGCCATCTCTCAGGCACTCCAGAGAAGATTTTGTCTGGAGCTGGAAACCTTGTAGTAGCAACCTGCAAAGCTGAGCCCTTAAAGACTTCAGTCTGCCCTGAGGAAAAAAAAAGCACTATGTAATTGGTTGTCTCTCCTTTTTTATTTTTCTAGTGCTGGAGATTAAAGCTTTCACATCTCTCCACCTTTGTAATCATTAATGTAAGAGACATGAGGAAAGCACTAACAAGGAGTACTTTCTCTTCCTACAGATGTTGTCCTGAAAGGATCCCAGTTACAGATGTGTACTAAGCTGGCAAATCTCATGGAAAGGGGAGAAGGGTCCAGACAGCCCAGTGATCTGAGTGGTAGAGAACTGAACTGGGTAGGGATGGAGGGGGCAGGACAAAAGAGATTAGGTACACACAACTGGAGGTAAACAGAGCACATGAGACTGAGGAGATGAACACTGCCTTACAAGCAGTAGGATCATGCAGGAGATAGTAATTTATTTGATTACACCATCAGATAAAGAGGCATGAGTAGTGGTTGTGGGTGACAAGAGTTCTTGCAACATCTTGATGTAAAAGATGTTTCTTGTTAGAATGAGGAAGGCTCTTTGCAATGTATGCATATGCCAAGCTCCCGTAGATGCACAGAAATGTGGTGGTGTTGGGAGACAGGAATTTTAAAAACTGCAAAGAGACAGAAAATAATGCTTGATATCTAAAATGCTCAGGCCCTGATTCTTGCTCCTTGGTTTATTTATTTTTACCTGATCTACACATCTGGCTTTTGAAAAACTGTATTTACAAGAGCATATTGCACCCTATTTGGCTCTATAAAATCTATCAGATTTCTCTCTTTAATCTTAAAACTGCTGAGGAACTACATTGTTTAGTCTCTAGATTGGACAAAAGACCAAGAAATCTGTGATAATCATCAGATCATTAGAGTTTCTGCTCAGCTGATCATACCAGGCAGTCCTCACTGCTCACCTGTTAGTTGCAACGAAGAAAAATGGTATCTTCTTCATCAGCACAATAACCTGCCATGATTATTGTTTTTTATCTGGAATGTTTTACTCCTCTATTAGATTAGAGAGATTTAAATTAAATTTGAAAAGGGACGTAAAAAGTTGAAAGAAAACAAATGCAATATAGATGAACATAATGCTTAACTTTATTCATAGTGATTTAAGAATTTATATAGTTATTGATTAAACACTTATTTTCCCATTTCTAATTGGGAGGGAACATCAACTTTGTTTCCATTGTTTTTTGAAGTTGTGGGGAAGTGGTGAATTAAGTCTGAATTTTCACTTGGATATTGACTTAATAAAAAATATTTGTTGAATTTAACCTGGCACATATGCTGTGGTATTGTTTTTAAGTCTATATAAGTACTTTGAACTCATGCTGGCATCCTAGAGAGCATATTTTGACTCAGATTAGGTTTTTGGTCTTTTAGATATTGAAAATATTATGCAAAGTTCACTGCATGTGATTTTCTACCGCTATATTTTCAGTATCGTAAATTACACTTGTGCATAACAGGCATGAAATTCTGAATCCTGGGGCCATAGAGTGAAAATAATTTCATGCCAGTTGAAATGGTAGAGACTAACCTTAGGCTGGAAAAAATATTTTGCAATATCTTTTGAGACTTTGAAATGCTGTCGGTTTACTTTTTTTAGAACAGAATAACAGTTCACAAATTTTCAGAAATGACTGAGAATTGGAAATAAGAGAAATACTGTGAGGCTTAGGCGTGTTGTCTGTAAATACTTTGAGTGACACCGCTACATAGTGCACATCAGACATCCATCACAAACTTGGCATTGGTGAGCTCTTTTCAAAGAAGAGAAGATGATTAGATGGCAAGCACAGAGAAGAAGGAACCCTGAGCTGCAAGTGGAACTATCTTGAGCAAGTATTTTCATTGTTGATTTAGGCTGAATAGAGAACCATCGGGCAAAATGTACAATTAATCTTTTGCCAGTGGCACATGATACTGCTGATGTATGGTTGCTGGATTTACCAGTTAACACCAGCAATATGCTCTCCTCATATAAAGGAACAAAGAAAAAAATATGCAGGAGAGATTTGCGCCGCCTCCCTCCACATCCGAAGATGTGCAAAAACAAATGGCCACTCATCCTGTGGTGTACAGCAGCACCCCTCTGTGTCATTAATAATCTTTTTTTTTTCAATGTAACAGCCAAAATGTAATAGTAGGGAGGTTGTGGCTTGCCTTGGCTTACAGTTGAATATGCTTTTTAAAAATTTTTTTGGCAAAACAACAACAGTGTTTTGTGTTGACTCAAAGTACACCAAATTGAAATGAAAGTCCTCCCCCTGCTTTTCTCTTGCACTGTAAAAAATGACAAGACAAATTAGAAATGCATCCGGTTTATGACAATGCTAAACCCAAAGTAAGCCTGGTTGTGAAAAAGACTCAGCGGTAGATCCAGAGCTAAAAATTAAATTTTACGTATCTGAGGTCCAAGCCAAAGGACTTGGCAAATTTCAATAGAGCCTCATCAACTAAATTTTGAAATAGTATAACAAATACGAAACATTACAGAGAACTTACTTCTATTGCTCCCTTCGATTTCTATGAAAATTGTAAAACAATCTAACAAGAAAGCCTGTTAGGACTTGATTTCCAGGAAGAACAGCAGAGTAAGTACTCTACCAAGCTTAATATCCACTTTTCTTGCCCTCTGCAAAGTCACAGCCATAGATCTGGAGCACATTCTCTTTCTTTCATCTGATAGGTGCAAAAAAAATACTGTAATGCATACATTAAACACTTTATATGGAGAAAAAGCAGGGATTTGCTGCTTTGTGCATGATTGTTGCAGTATGTGTTAGCTAATCAGTCCACAGTATTGTTGATGGTGTAAGGTTTTCCAGCTGAAAAGTATAAAATAGGTTTATTTCTTGAGTATCAAAGTGATTTGCTTAGCCAAAGTAAAGGAGAGGTATGCTTGTGTGAGATGCAATATGGAGCAAGAGACAGCAGGGAAGGAGGGACAGCCCAAAAGTCATTTAGAATAATATGAAAGAACCGCTGAAGGCAGTATTATTGGATGGAAGCTAAGGAGAACAGGTGCTTCATTTGTATTTTTTTCTTACTTTCTTATTGCTCTCCTTTCCATGCCAGATTCAATTATTTTGATGGTAACCATGAGTACAGAACTGGATAATTTCTATGGGCCATCGTGCTGTGTTGTAAAGGCATTGCAAAAGGGAAACTATGTTTTATCAGCAGTGATAAGGTTGGCTACATCTGGGTGAAATATTTACTCTTAGAAGAGGAATTATTTTTTAAATAAATGAAATTAATTTTTGACTAAGGATTTTTTTTTCCTGAATCATTAAGAACTTTGAATTTCTCAAATAATTGGATTCACATTCTTCTAAATTTATTCTGTCTCAGTTTTGAAGGATGGCTGTCTCATTTTTTTTTTAAAAGAAACAAATTATTTGACCCACATACTACATTTACTTATAATCCAAGCAATTTTTAATTTTTTGACTGTTAATTCCGTGTGCATTTAAGTGTCAGCCACAGAGGATAAAACTCTTTAAGTTAAAAATCAGAACAAAGCCAAATGCTCAATTTTAGATTCTTTCAGACATCATTTTAGACACAATGTCCAGACATTTTCATGAATTGCTTCACTCTGATAGAAATAGCATCCTGGGTGACATCAGAGCTATTGACTTGAGGTACTCATACCATAATGGTCACTTTTAGCTCTGCACAGCTAACAGAGGCTGCTTTTCTAACTAGGAGTAAGGTCTTGCCTGCTGTGAAACACACCTCTTCACACTTCTTTATACTTCCAGAACTGAGATTTTCTCCCTCACATCTACTCACCGCAGACTACTTTGGCCAAAATCTTAGTATATGGAGAGCTCCCACGGAACCAGACAACTGCAGAAGCATCAAAAGGGGAAAACTGCCATGTGGAATTGTATTGCTTTGAAACAGTCAGACTAGTCAGTGTCTGAGAACATGCAATTTTTATCAGTAATTTATCAATAATGTGCCATTCCTAGAACATGGGTGACACAGGAAAGCACTGGCTTTATTAGATGCCAGAGAGACAGTTTCCTTCTGGAGAGACTTTAAAAAAAACAATCAGAAATTGCTTAATTTTATCTCAACTGGTACTTTTCCAGAATACCTTAATTACTCTAGGACTTGATCACCGTCAGAGTGAATACTTTTGAAAATCTAATATATTGTTATCTCTAATAAGGTGTAAATTCTCCATCTTTGGAGAAGAAGTAAACAAAATAGGAGATGTTAAAGTGACAGAAGTGTTCATTCTCTTTGGAACATACACGTTCTTAAACCTGAACCAGAAAAAAAATGTATGCTACTATCTATAGTATAATAACCTCTGTTATTCTTTTATCATAAACCCATCAGCACAGAATAAGGTTATTGAGCTTCTTTGTCGTCTTCTTTTACAGAGAGGATATTACCTGTTTAGGAATGGTTATACCTCTAGTATGTGGTGATTTGCTCTGTATAAATGCAGAAGCCTCAACTGAAAAGAGTACAAATCCCATGAGTGTTTCTTCAGTTTCACTTGTGAAATGCATGATTTTCATCATGATGTCTTCTACAAAAGCTGGGATAAGAAAATTGTCTCTTGGGCTTACTTTTTGTTCTGAACTATGGAAATATGCTCTCAATAAAACCCACTAACTAAAACAAAACAAACAAACAAAAAATCAACCTATTGTGCAAACATATTTAAAGCAGGTCAGTTCTGAGCAAATATGTGCTTGTTTTAAACCGAGACCAGTTTGGCTGGAAATTGCAAATGCCATGTGCTAGATGTGTTGCACAATATGGATATAAAATCAGATGAAACACAGCAGTGGCAATTAGTCTTGATAGTCTTTTTAATTTATATATTTGCGGTCAGCAGAGTTCCATTGGTATCCACAGCCATAGTCATCAGAACCATAATGGCTTGTTAGTGCTTTCAATTAGTATTGGACTGAAAATATGAGCGGTTGTCAATGAGCATCCTACCAGCTGACAGTGGTTTGTGGTGCCAAAAGTTTGAGGACTGCTGTTTTAAACCCACATCTTTTTGCTATTTAGTCATACTGGAGTCAACACATCTTTGTGATGCCGACAACAAAGCACAGCTTTGGCATCCAGACTGAGAGGAAACCAGTTAGTAGTATTGCTAAGTTTGTCTTCCAAGACGCAAAAGAAATATGAAGAGGAGCAGATGGTGAGTACAAACACAATTCACAACAGTACAATTTAGAGGAGAGGAGAAAACTGAATATGGGTGATATTCTGTTTTGCTCCTTCATACAAATCATTAAACTTGGCCCTGGCCTAGAAATTTTACCATGTTAATTTTAAAAATCCATACCGCAAGATTCATGGTAAATGGATTCAGACATTTTAGGTTCAAAACACATGGTCTACACAAAGTTGTAGAGCAAAGAAGGAGCAGAGCATGTCATGGGACTTAGAAAGAACCTTTTCCAGAGATAGCTGGCGCTAATAAAACTAAGCATTTAAATCAGTAGCTATGGACCTAATGCATGGACTGTCAGCTTGATGGCTCACTTTCCATGGAAAGACAGTTTTTGTGTGATTATGTGCACCAGGACGGGTTATTAGCTATATTATTAGCTGTATTCCTGTATTTTAATACAGGAATAAACTACGGTTTCTCAGATACTGGAGATCCTGAAGATCAAGGTAAGCTGTTGTTGATCTTGCCTCTGGGCAGGACAAGTAAAGAGGTGGCCTATGATGTTACAGTTGGACTGTTTGTTTGTTTTGTTTTTTGTATATTCAATTTGACTAAGTGTGAATCAGGAAAAAAAATAGAGCAGAACAGGGAAAGGAAGGAAAAACTGTCTAACAATCTTCTCTTTTTGTAAAGAGGAAACAACAACAAGGTGAATTTAGGAAAAAAAAGGATGGGACAAGGCTCACACATAAAAACAAATCCTCTGTCAGAACTGTGATTTAAAGGACCTGGACCATCCTTGTTTCCCCAGTATAACTAGATGACTTTTTAACTTCCATTTAACTCAGAGAGTGAAAATGTCTTGCTGGAGTGAATTCAAACGGAGTGCCACAGGATGTTCTTTACCTCTAAAAACCACCTCTCTATTTCTGTCATACGCTGTTTGAATTGGCAGCAGTCTATACCCACATAAACCAATCCACAGGGGTATTCTAACAAGTGCGTGACACTGTTCATAGTGCCTGAGATAAAATCCCCAGTGTGGAAGACTTTGCCAGAACTTGGATGATAAAAAACATCTGGTTTTGTGTTACTTCACTGAGTGTTCCTACCAAAACCTAAAATATTCTTTATTTGATGGAGGTTTATTGAGACAGAAGAAATGAGGTATTCTGCATTTCAGTGAGAGAGATATGTAAACTGATACACATGTTAATGTATGCACGTAGATGATTGGAGGGTGACAGGACAAGAGGCGATGGACACAAACCAAAGTACAGAAAATTCCAGTTAAATATAAGAAATACCAATCAACCAGTCAGACACTAAGACAGGTTTCCCAAAAAGGCTGTGGCATCTCCACCTGTACAGATAGTCAAAATGACTGGACATAGCCCCGAGACAGCTGCTTTAACTTAACCATTGGCCTAGATTACCTCTTGAAGACCCCTCCAGTCTCCTCCATGCACTGATTCTCAGAAATATGCAGGATCGCATTTTAAGAAGTTGGGGATGTTCTACATTCCTCCCTGAAAACAACAGAAATTGTGCTGTTGTCAGCTGGTTTTTAAATCTAGTTCTGTGGTCCTGCATGCAAAGTCAGCATCTCTGGAACTGAATTATAATGTTCAGCTTCTTTTCTCTTGTTTTTTAGTACTTCTCTTTAGAACTCAGGTTATTCTAGATGCTTTCAATGCCGAAGTAGCACACAGCCCAGCCAAACGTTTCGTTTGCATTCCTTCTCTTTTCTGAAAATGTCAAGATTTAATAGCATGGCTACAGTAATCTGTGGAATGCATTACAGTCATTATTTTAGCAGCATACTTCTGAACAGTAGTATTATTCTGTATTCTTCCCCACTTTTTTTGTTTAGTTCTTTCTAAAAGGGGCTTTAGAAATACCACCAGATACAGTGCTATGACAACAGATACCACAAAAATACACGTTTATTTAGTTAGAATAAAAACAAAATGTCTATATACTAGTGCATTATGTTTGTTTTTGACAGTATTCCATTTCATGTATAAGAAGTAAACATAGGTTTACAATGCATATTAATAGGGTCTATTATTTTTTTTTGGATTTCTTCTTTTTAGAGCAGGAGAACCTTTATCAGATGTGAAGGAATCGTATCAGTCAGCAAGAGGTTAGGTCCACATCTCCAAAAACTTGATTCTGTTACCACACTTCTCCACACTTCTGCAGAATTGTGGGCCTTATTCATTATTCCTCTTTCTACATCCACCAAGTTTTATGATGATGTAGAGGTACAGATCCAAAGGTACTAGCAGAAAATCTAGCTTTGAACAGTTTGAAACACATGAATAAGCATCTGAAATGATGGGTTCTTATCTCAGTTGAACTTACACACATTTTTGTGGTTAAGGCAACACCTATCTACCGTAAGGAAGTGTTTTGTCATGTAGCAAAGCCTGTTTCAGGAACAATGAAATAATTTCAACATATACAGGTATCTACCAGATTTCACATGCTAAGAGAATCTTTCTAATTTTGGAGCAATAGATTTTGCTTGCAGGATACCTTGGTGCCAGATTTCTCAAGCGCTCAGACACAAGCTGTCCTCATGTATTCATATCACTAGTGCTCACAAGCTCTTTCACATACAGTCAAGCTTTCCAGGGAACACAGAAACCTGCTAGTGTAAAAAATGTTTCTGGATGAGCTGACCCACTCAGAGACACAGAGCTGCAGAAGCAGCCAGGGATCTCTGAACTGCACAGCCCACCTCCACACTCAACAGTATGAGCTAGTGGAAGGGCTCCCCATGAGATGATACATCACTGGAAGAAGATACAACAAATGCCATCCTTGCCTTGGCACTGATGGACATCTGTGGGAGCAATCTATTGCTCACTGCTGGTTATTCCATTGTTCAAAGGAAAAAAAACTTTTCTACTTCAGCTGGAAATTAAACCTATTCTGGGTTTCTAATGTTATTTCCAATAGAGTACATCCCAAGAAAAGTGATAAGAAATGTTTTGTTGCTAGAAAGTTCAAGTCAGCTTTATTGCTGAGTATAAAACAGAAATCATTACAGTTTTGGCTGGAGTTAATGTTTTTTACATGGTAATATTCTGAAATGTATAAATCTAACCTGATTTATTGCCATATAGTGGTTCACGCTTTCTTCACTTGAGAATTACTGTAAGAAACAACGGAGCTAAAGTTTTGACACAGAACCAGGAATATGCAACTGTCAAACTGTAATGCTGAGCATAGTAGGAATTCTCTGTTTTCTGGCCAGCCACCTAGTAACTTTGTGCGAATTTCTCAGAAGTGTGCAGTGCAGGAAGACCAGTGGTCAATGTGAATGGGAGAATTACCTGATACCCAGCTTCTACCAACTTTGTGAGGAGCAGAACTTGCACAAAACTGAAGATTTAAGAGTAATTGTAGCTCATTTTCCTAGTCTCCAGCTTAGCACTGGATAGCAAATCCATTAGATACTTGAGACCCCCAGATACACTGTTAGCGCTATTCATTCTGCCCAGTGTTATGATGATATAAATCACTCTACTGATGCTAATCATTATTATTTATTAGATTTTAATGATTTGGCACTTTTAAGAAATCAATATTATGTTCATCACTCTAAGTGACATTTCTGGCTATACTTCAATCATAAATCCCAGCTGAAAACTTCATATCACTTTCACAGTTTCTTTGTCTGGTACCTCTTGAGTCCTACAGTTGTAGGACTTGGTGCACAACCGAAAGGTTTGATATCAGCCACAAAGATGAACTCTAGCATGTGGGCTTTCTTAAAGCAGAAGTTAGTGTATAATATAATACGCTTCCACTCCTTAGATTCAAAAGAAAAAGAGTATGTGTATGTGTGTCTGTGGAGGGGATGAACTAGATCTAAACAGATGCAATGTGGCTGTAGAAAAAATTAAAAGGAAAAATCAGAGTGGAGAACAGATTCATTTCAATTTCTTTTAATGGGATTTGTATTGTTAAATTTGTGACATTAGAGCAGCCACTTGCAATTACTGTGACCACCAGCCTGCAGAGAACTTTTAGAGCCTCCCTGGAACCCAAGCCCACAGCCCCATCTTGCTTTCCTCTCCTGCGTTTATATTCTGCCTCCTTTTCTCCCCCCCCCACACCACCCCCTGCCCCAGAAACACATGATTTCCTATACTCCAGCTGTGAATCACATATAGGTTCATTTTCCAAGTAGGTTTTGATACATATTGCATAAGTGTAGTTGACAAAGTAATAGGCATGGTAATTGAATTACGAGATGGATGGTAGATGACGGCCTGAGATTACCAAACCTAGTGACATCACCCGTCTGGATTAGGTGGGGCCATAGACTTCATTTCTTTCTATTAGGAAATATTGTGATTATCTGATTTGTTACACCAGGTAAATAACTGGAGTGCAAAGAGTAGCAACTAATAGGACTAGAAAAAAAAACCTGCCGAAACTCTCTCCTGAGATATGGCTTCATTTTATTTTTCAGACTGAACACACTTTGGGTATGGGGAAGCAGGAGAGGGCTGGGGACAGCTCTTGGGAGGCACTGCAGCTAGGCGGCAGATGGACATCGCTGTGCACTGGTCAGAATGGTCATGCTGCAGGCTCCTCTGCAGCAAGCTGGAGGTTCTCTAGGTGAAGCACTGGTGGCTTGGATCCAGCCCCGCAGTTACATTTGGGCTTAGCTTTATGTAGAACAGCATGTCTGTAAACTTAAGGGCTTGAAATTAATTATGTGCAAAACTGTTTGTGTTTGGGAGGATTTAGATTGTTGCAATGGGAAAAATTAATTGTAGATAGCAGAAGCCTTAGAAACTTCCAGATCCACCCATCTGATAACAAATCACAGACATTAGCTATGAATCTTCAGTGTCATTACAGCAATAAGAGAAGACATTGTTCAGATTGTGGTCACTTGATAAATCATGCCAAAGCTTTCAGTAACTCTAAGTGTCTGTCCAGAGATTATCATTATTGTAAACAGTACAAAACTGGACAGCTAGAATGCTTCATTCCTTTCCTATGTTACAGTCACTTCATCCTTGCCAGCGAATGTGTTTTCCTTTTTCATAATCTTATATTGCTTAGCCTCAAATTGGAAATCTCTTCTCCACGTATTTCAGCACATAGAATTTATACCATCAGATAATTCCGTGAGCTGGCCAAGTTTGATGCATTTCAGGTATTGCAAAGCCTAACAGGCCCTTGGGGAGACAGAGCAGCTTGCCAGGTGGCACAGAGAATCAAAAAGACAAAGAGGGAGAAAAGCTCCTAAAAGGAGGGGAGCAGCCTTTGCAAGCTTATTAAAGCAGCCTTTGACACTCAGCCTATGGCTGCACTGCCTGGTTCTGGTCAGGTTAGGAAATGAGAGGCAGAAGGTCAAAACGCTTCCTCCTGACTTAGTTTCCTGTGCTTTGGGACCAAAGAAGAAACAAGGCCGTCTCCTGGGTGAGGAAAGTTCTTGGTCTACACTGCTTAGAGAAGAGAACTTATGCCTACTTCCTAGCTGAATGCCTACATAGTTTATTATATGTTTCGACTCCTTAGCTCCAAGGTGAACTGACATCTTGATGACTGAGGCAGTGCTTGATAATTATGAAATGGGAAAAGCCTTAAGGCACTTCCACATTTTTCATAGAAATCCCTGTTTTGTTTTGCTGTGACATGCAGCCTTATCCTATCCTCTATCTCTTGCTGTTAGAGCAAATGAGTGGATAGTCTTCACAACCCTAAGAGAATTCCCAAACTTTCTCATGTGTTAGTAGCTTTTATAACTTCTGCTTACATGTCAGAAGGGAAAGAAAATGGCTAATCGTCCATTCCATTGAGGAAACACCATTTTAGTCATCCCCACATGTCCAGTTGCATGTCGGGACAAATATTAAGTAAGAAAGGTGTGAAGTCCAAAATCCGGTCCTAGGTCAAAAGTTTTTATCCAAACACTAAAGTGAATCTGCAGTAGTAGTAGAGTAGTAGTAGTATAAATTGGACTTTGGCAGAGAATGGAGGGGAAAAAAAGTCTTTTTTTTTTTTTAAATTGGGTATCAATTCAGTGTTTTTACTTTATGTTATCATCAATACCCCTTCTGCTTAAATGTTACAATGTTGTGACAGGTTAGCAACAACTGGAGAAGAGTTTCAGAAGACCCTCAGACTACTCAAGGGACTAGTACTTAATTACTTTAAATTATAAAATTCAGCCTGAAAAATGAAATATCCAGGGAGCTTATAAAAAGGTGCTAACATCCTCTTTCTTAATTGCTAGAAAGAAGAGAATATGTTCTTCCAAGTATTTTTCACTGCAGAGATAAATAGGCAGCAAAGAATAGAGAACAGCTGGATTACCAAAAATGAGTTTATCTATGAGCTCAAATTGGTGATTTGAACAAAGGTTGAACTTACTATTTTTTCTGTCAGGAATTATCCTACATAGTTTAGCTCCAAGGCTCTTTATGGTGTAAAGTCTATTTAACCTCACATTTGCTGTTGTATGAGCAAAACTTGACAGAATGTGAGACAAAGATTTTAAAAGCTTTGCCAGGGTAGAAGAGGAAGGACATATTTGTAAAATATGTGTATGAAACATATATATTTGCATGTATATATAAACATAATAAATTTCACACATTGCATTTGGCCCACCATATTATACTCTTCATACATTCTTAACCAAGTGAGTCAGAATGTAATCCTATCAATTAAAAGGTAAAAAATGAAGATAGTACTGTTTTCAATGCTTCAAACCATGGATGCATGCATAAAAGCAAAAAAGGCTTTTGCATTTGTTGCTTGCTCAAACGAGCTTTCATGACTCTTAGCCTGTGTTAGGTCACGTTACGGCTGAAGGAGAGATTCCCAGAGCCACTTAGTGTCTCCATTTGCAAGGCTGAAATCTGGGCTTGAGCCTGAGGCCTGCCAAGACGAGGCGAGGAAATGGTTCCCAAGAAGATCCCCATGCAGCAGCTGTGCCAGCATCCAACCTGGAAAGACCCCTGCTCCTGCCACAGTTCCAGATGCTCAAGGCTTGCCACCATCCACGCCATCCACAGAAGTGAGCAGCAGTAAGATTTGACCTTGTATTTCGTCTTTACAAAATCCCAGAGGAAAACATTGTTTCCTCAGACCTGTTGTGTACTTATTGTACACAATTTGTTTGTTGTTATGACTGAAAAACATTTCCAATACTTTTTTTATGGTAAGATTGATTTATAATACAAAATGCAAGATTTTTCTCATTTTCTCTCCACCGTGATCAACCAGTCATGGCTGGTGATGTCTCTCTCTATAAAGATATAAACCTAAATAGCTGCATTGAGGAAAGAGTGTGTCAAATTGTGAAGATCAGATTTTTTCCAGTGTCCAGCAGTTTGTGCAGGTATCCATGAAAAAGCAATACAGAGCAAAACCATGACTAATCCTTTTCAGTATTATTTTCACCCAATGTGAATGTGCTTTGTATTTCCATGTCAGCAATATTTTAGCAAGTAATGATAGCAGTTAGCAGAGATATTTGCAAAATGACAACTTCTATTCCAGTAAAGATCCACCGCTCTGAAAAAAGAAAAAAAAAAAAAGAAAAAAAGACATAGGATATCAAACATACTCAAAAATGGTCTTCCTAAGCTCTAACTTAGGAGGATCCCAGCTTCAATAAATAAATAAATAAAAATTGAATGTTGACAATGATAGTTCCTTTTGAAATGTTATTATAAAATGTTGAAATAGTTTCTGGATATGAAAAACTTACATTTTCTAATATTAAGCGTTTCTAGAAACCAGTGTTATTCATGAAAAAGAGATCGGTTAAGGTGAAAACCTTTGTGTCAACAGGGCCTTTTTTTAGTATTATTAACTTCACTCAGGCTTAGGTGTGACCGTATGAAAGCTTCCGTGCATGCAACTGTAAAGCTTAGCTGTATGGAAAACCAACATTCAAGGCAGATGAATGATGTCAGACTAAGTTTGTTGGGATGAAAATAGATAAGAGATCTTGAATTACTAAATTTCTTGATTGGGGAAATTAAGAGAAGTTTTGGTAATTTCTGCTAATTTTTTATACCTTTGTGGCTGAAAATAAAAAGATTGGCATAGAAGAGTGAATTATTGTTTTTTGACAGTTATATTTTAGTAGTCAGAATTACTCTTGGCT
>JACDJE010000241.1:1612663-1643164 GCA_016647715.1 Pavo muticus
TTTTTTGCAAAGCCTTTTAGATATTCACATGCAGAAACTGGGATGCATGAAAAACGAAAGGTTGATATTGGGTTCACAAAGGTAAGATATTCTGTGCTTTAATTGCACCATCAGTACACAGAATTGAATCTGAAGTATCATGATCACAGAAGGATCAATTTCTTCTTTTCTTTCAAATACAGCTGATCTTCCCTAAGAGGAAGCTGTGAGGGAGAGCAGCTCTGCATCTCATTTTGCTGCTGGTGCGCATTGTCTTAGCCCAGTCCTTCTCACCATATGGCAAGGGCTGCACGAGGAGGAGTCAGAGTTACTTCCACTTCTCAGCCTTCAATCACTCAGGAAGGAGGACTTCCCTGGCAAGCCTGCCCTGCCGGCACAGCTGTAACGTAAACCAGTCACGACTGATACAATCAAAGGAAACTGAAAGAAAACTAAACTTGACAACTCCCAGTCTATGCCCAGCTACTCCAGCAGTGCAACATTCATTCAGAGATGGTTAATTTTACACTGGCTGGCAACTGTTTATTTATTTTTTTAACACTTGGATGAAAGTTGAACAAACCCCTTAGTTCTTTTGACTAAGAAACTAGTGACCTTTCCAAGAAAATTGCTACCACACTGCCTTCTTCTCTTTTGAAAGACCATATGGACAGATGAGCTAAGAATAGAACAACCATGTCTGACTAGGAATCCAGTGTACATATTATTACCACTGTGATCGTCTCATTTCCCCTGCACTAGCATTAGGCCAGGAGCCAGACACTTGGAAAACTCTGGTTTACTTAAAGACTGAATGTGGTTGGAGAAAAATCCCAAAACACTGCCTGTCTGAAACAACAAATAGGGGGTATATGCCAGTTTTTATTCCATATAGTCTTGGGCACTGTTAATGTCTAAATTTTCATGCATCTTGAGGTCTGGAATGAAATAAAGTCCCCAGACTGTTGCTTACAGAGCATGAAGAGATTGATAACAGACTCTTTTCTGAAGAATAACTGAGGTCAATAAAGGATGAGCAGGAAGGGAACAAATTGACTTGCCCTGAGCACCTGCTGATGTTGTCAGGAGAGCAAACCACACAGCACGCATTCTGGCACAGAGAGCAGGTCCTGTGATAGCATGGCAGAAATGTTCTGGATGGCAGCCTGGGAATTGTTTCTTTTCTGTCCTCTCTCATGCAGTCAAGAAGAAATTCAGAAAGGCCAAGCACAAGTATTTGGCTGAAGGATTCCCTTGTACTGCATTTAGCTATGAATAAAGCACAGATGAAACAAGTTAGGAAGATCACAGTTCAAGTGAAAGGGTGGTAAAGCACTTAGGTGGGAAGCTTCAAGTGCAGCTGGACTCTCAGCATCAGGGGAATTAGTCTCTCAGGATCACCAGTAAGGGCTTCTCTCCAGTGTAAATGTCTCTCTAAGGGAAGTAAGGATGAGTGATATATATATGTGAAGGGGAGACAGAAAATTTCAGGTCAAAACTGAGGCGTTCCAAGAAGTTGAGCAAATGCCCTTATTTCACCTGAAATAAACTGTATCCTTCTGCTTCACTGTGAATTTATTTTCAACTTGTTTTCAGTGCTAAATCCATAAGGGTACTAAGGGCCAGACAGAATCACAAAACCACAGGTTGGCTGAGGCTGGCAGGACCTCTGGGACTGTTAGGCCCAATGCCAGCTCCAGCAGGGACACCCAGAACAGGATGCCCAGGACATGTCCATATGGCTTTGGAGATCTCCAAGGAGGAGACTCCACAGCCTTTGGGTATCCTGTGGCAGTGCTCTGTCACCTGTAGAGTAAAGAAGTACTGCTTGGTGCTTAAACCTTCAATTATTCCTTAGCACAGGACCACACACGTCTGTAGGCACTCATTATCATGTGAACTGCCTTATCTTTTTAAAATGGCTTTGTTTTGTTTTGTGGTAGTAGTCACGTGGCCTCTGTCATCACCTTAAGAGTGCATGAGTGATCCAGCAGCATTTGTGAAATACCACCCAAAGCTAGAACTTATCAAGTAGAAAAGTTCTCGTCCCGTAAGGATTCCTGCACAGGCCAAGGACCACAGATTCCTGTAACATAAACTCTCAAAAAGTAGAGGCTTTTTTTTATTAAAAAAAATTACAGTACACCAATTATGCAGAAAGAGGGAGTTGATTGATTTTTTAAGCCTGAATAATATAATTTAATTAAAAAAAGAAATAGGAAGGAAAGAAAAAATACAAAAAAGTAGTAATGAAGGAGTAATTGAAGAAGCCAAATACTCACTTCTGTTTGGTCCATTTACTGCAGGAAAACTTAGTTACTAGCAGTAGCTGATTATAACAGCTTGTAGATATACTGCCTGCTTGTTTTGGCAAACAGCAAGACTCCAAAGTGCCTGATGTCAGATACAAGGCTGTAAAGCGGGGAAAAAGTAAAAGAGGTAAAGAAAGAAGGTGATAGGTTCTTGACTTCCCTGATGATTTTTTTTTTTTCTGGAGACTGGTAGCTAAAAGAATCCTGTCCTTTCATTTGCTTTAAAATGGCCACATATTTCTTTCAAACATATATGTAGGGTTTGGAATGTATTTGTGAACATGTCCGGACATTTAATATCTAGCAAGAACAATATAAGCTGCTTTTATGGGAATATATATGGTCACATGATATATTTCTACTTCAAAATGAGCTGAAACGGGTACTCAGAATTGCCCTTCTCAGGAGAATGTTCCTGGATATGGGCTGGAATCTGATGTCATGCTGAAACTCCACACAACTGGCTTTGAATTTGCCATTAGGAGCAATGCTCTAGTCATCAGTGCTGCGCAGAAAAGCAGAACAGAAAGGGTGTGAACATACAGACAAGACACTTGTTTGAAAGTGTGAATGAGTATTAGCAAACCTGAGACATCATTTACACAGATCTCCAAGCCTGCAAACGAGGATCCTCTTGGTTCTGCTTTCTCACTGTTGTTAACCTTGACAGTGTGTTGCATTTCCCTTGCAAACACACAAACTCCAGCAAAACACTGCTTCCATTTTCATTAAAATCCCAATTGTCAGCATTAGGAAACTCTTGTCTTTTGTCTGGACCAGCCTAATTCCAGATTTTTATTCATTATGCATCTATCATAGCAGACAAGCCTGAAAGAGTTACCCAATATAAAATTTCTTTTTTTCCCCACAACAAATTAAAGGACTTTAATCTTTGCTCATAAAATAAATATTTCTGAAGGCTCTTGTTAAGATACATTCCTTTTTTTAAATATCTCCATCTGTTGTTCATTTCTGCTGTCTTGCCTGATGGGGGATCTCCCCTGACTTGTTTTAGCACAGCAGATGAGCACCAGAGCTTGTGAAATTGGTTGCTGCGAGTTGAAACGTCACCACCCTGCAAAGCCTAGGCTTGGCAGGCAGGGTGCCAGCACACTCTGAGTCCTGCATGTCTCAGAGACTGCCACCTGTAGAGTCTACACTGGGCTGGTGCAAAAATAGTATCTGCAGGGGTGTCAAGGGTTGTCCCTTTGGGAGGAGGATGGTGGGAAGCATACGCAGGTGCTGCTCAGCTGTGGAATGATTGGCTGCCACTATAATCACTTCATTTGCTTCCAAAAACGGGCCTTTGTAACTTCCCATACAGGGTTTTGGAGGCTTTCTGTCCCTGAAGGCAACTGTCATTGGAGAATGGACCTCGGCAGTGATACCTTCTGCCTTTCACTGATATCCCAGCTAGCTCTTGAAAGGTGTTGATAACTCACCAACTCTCCACCTCTGAAAATCAAGGACAACCTCTATGCAAATCTTCCTGCCAGCTCCTGCTCACTTCTGATTGTTGCTGTACAGGTATTTACTGTATAGATTGCATCAGTCAAAATGCTCCATTTATATCTAATTATTCTTCTTCCTTATCACCAATCAAGAATGCCAATTAGTATAAGAAGTAGAAAACGAACGGATAAGATCTCTGAGTGAGCAGTTTCTCAGCAATTAATAGCTGGCAAATTGCCATCTGTCAAGCACCTGTTGGCTTCCTGGTAATAAACTGGGGAATATCTGAGATATGTGGCAAAGGAACAGAGAAAGAAAGGGGTAAAATGGAAGGAATATGCATGCAGATCATGTTCCAACATGGAAGAAAGTTTTAAGGGGCAAAAGGAAATTAATTTTCAGGACTGGAACCTGGGGAGTTCCAGAAAGCTCTAGGTAGGTTGGTCCAACACGTAGGTTTTCTTGTTTTCACTCATTATGTGAATTTGAAATGATTGAGTCAGTGTCAAAGTTTGGGGTTACATGGATTAGGCTCATACTTACCCACGTACAGACGAAGATTTCTATCACGGATGGGACCTGTCATATCTCTGCATCACCATCACCAACAAAAATATTTAGGAAGGAGGCATTTATGAATGTCTTTAGACACCTTATCAGGGCTTGGTGCTGGCAAACCAATATGTTTGACACTGAGCAGCAGTAGGATGTCAAAGAGATCCAAACGGATGGCTACTTGTCTGTCCTGCAAAAAGCTCATACCTTAGCCATCAGTTCATTGCCTTTTTTCCCTCATACAGCACGTGTGGAATGGAGTAGCTGAATTTGACTTTTTTGCCTTTCCTTATTCTTGAGGGACCATCCCTCAGCGAAGACAGGAGGGTGAAGAATATGTGGAGTTGTTAACCCTTACCATCTCTCTATTTTTTTTCTTTCTTTCAAGTTTTAATACCTCAGCCATCTGTCACTGGAGAAGGCTGCTGGTTCCTTCAGTCACCCTCCTTAAACACTGATCCTGTATGACTCTTCATGACAGTGCTTTTGAGGTTCTTTCTCATTAGGAACTTGTCCAATACTTTCACAGTCTAACTACGGCTTTCTGTTAAGCAAACATAAGTCAGTTTTGGACTAGAAGAGTTGGTGCTTGACTGCAGTCAGAACAGACTAGAGATTTTGTGTGAAGTATGAAGCAAGAGTATTTCACATTCTTATAGACAGAGATAGATATCAAATTGCTCTTGGTCAGTGAATGATAAGCATTCGGAGCTAAGGCCTGCAGCTATGGAGACTCTTTAATATAACACTGACTCAACAATTAAGTCTCTAAAAAATTGCATAGGAAATGCTTATAAAAGAAGGGCAGGTATCCATGTCCTTTGATGATTCCATCAATCAGCTTCAGCAACAGGAAGGCTTAACCAGAACACTCCAAGTGGGTATTGTTTTACAACCCAAGCCTCTTAAAGAAATATTTACTGCTAAAGGTGATTCACTGCATCCTGCCCTAGAAAATGCTGAGTAATCATCACAAATATTGCTAACTGCACTGCTGAAAATCAAGCATAAGCACTTGAAAGATGACTACTA
Source organism: Pavo muticus (assembly GCA_016647715.1). Lineage (NCBI taxonomy): Eukaryota > Metazoa > Chordata > Aves > Galliformes > Phasianidae > Pavo > Pavo muticus. The sequence continues at coordinate 1,617,994 of JACDJE010000241.1, forward strand.
CCCAAAATAGAGAGACAAAAATAAATACAAAGCCCATGCAAACAATAGGTTAACAGCAGCAACAAGCCCCAGCCAAATGAGGAAAGTCCAATCAACTGCCTTCAGCCCAGCACTTTTTGCATATTGGAACACACAGGAACAGTCTTCATTAAGGGGACATCAGGGCCTAAACCTGTCTTTGTCTGCTCACATAGAGTAGCTTCTTGTCCTGTGGTAGGTCACAGGAGAAAAATGGGATGCCTCCATCCACTCCTTGCATCTAAATCTTTTGTCATGTCTGGATCATGAAACAGCATACAAATTTCCTAACCATGAGTAGCAGCCAATCTCCTTCATACGTTTTCCCTCCTACCTTGAAAACCTACTTTGTAGCCCCTCCACTCTGCCACATCTGCTTGCCAGTCAGTATGTGTTGTCCTAGAGTCAATTCAGGAGGAAAGTAATGAAAAGTGCCCCAAATGGCACACCCAAAGGTCTAGAGGAATGGTTGCTTGAAGGCTGTTTTTACATTTCAGTAAAATTTAAACTAGTGGATAAAATACATTTAGTCTTCAGTCTTTTCTATTAACTCATATCCATTCAAAGTTAGCGAACATTAGTAGTTGGTTTATTTCCATTTTTTTCCCAGGAAAAAAAAAGACCTGAAAAAAATAAATCCTTCTCAAAGTTGTTTACCAATTTTAAGTTACAATTATACCATATCAAATCGGAGGCATAGTCTTGTAAGCCAGCCAGATTTTGTAGTAAGTTGTTACTTTCCCTCATTCTGATGCAGTACACTAATTACTATACCTAAACATTTGTTTTCCTTTTTATGCAGCACTGTAGTAGCAAGCTATGATGAAACCTACTATGTCTGGATAGCTGTAGAGAACTATCAAAAGGTGAGATACCTATAAAATAAAGATGAGCTAAAAGGTGAATGACAATTCACATGGAGATAGAGATAAGCAGAGAAGGAAATTCATCTCCCCACCTTATGCAAATCTACAAGATTTTGAAATATTTATTTTTCATTGTTCCAAAGACTAAAATCAAAATCTCAAAAATGTTAGCAAGTTACAGATCAGCGGAAGTTATTATCTAGACCAAATCAGTTTCTTTTTATGACACAGTTTACTAAAATAATGATCTAAACCAGCATATATTTTTATACGAAGATTTTTGCATATCTGTAACAAATTCCCAAGCATATTTCTCAACATGCATTTCATCTAAGAGATAAAGACATGCTATTGTCTTCATTTTAGAGAAAAGAAAACTTCACTATGGGAAACTTTTTCGGATTGCGTAGCTGAAGTTAGGTATTCTTCACCATATATAACCCTATAAAAGTCAGAGGCATCTAGATTTTCCTGTTAGTTCAATATCTTTGAAAATTTAATTTTAGACACCTATTATTATCAGTTTGACCCTAAGGTAGACCCTTTGATGGAGGTCATAACACAGTATTAATCATTTCGGTTTTGGTAGTTTTCCTAGCACTTTATCTAATATTTGGACACGTTTGTTCATCACATGAGGTAGCTGGGCAGGCTTCTGTCTACTCTAAATTTTGACAAGAAATATCCAGATTTTATCAAAGTGCAATATACTAACATGTGAGTTCCTGCAATAACTTAGAATGCTTTTAGATTTTTGGCTGTATAAAATCTTACTGATTTTGAGGAAACAGCTTTTTATTGACAAATACAGATTTAGATAGGTTTACACTTAGTTTCCTTTTTAGAGGTTGAAACTCTTGGGGGATATGTGAGAAAAATACAACAGGGGATACAAATGAGGTCAATAACACAGCAGAAGGATCTTTTTAAAGAAAAGAAATTGACTATGAGTGACAGGGCAGCAAAAAATTTACAAGGAAGGCTGTTCAGTAGAGCAACTGGATTTACAACGTAATTGTATATTGCTACAGAGGTTGTCTTTCCTCATCTTTGTGAAACACCTCAAATATAAAACCAGTAACTTTCTAACACTGAAAAACCATAAACAAGCTTCTTAATCCTTTTATACTAAATTGCAGGATCTGGTGACATCAAGGGACAATGAAATAGGCAAAACTGCCAAGTTCAGGATTTTTGCTGCAGGAAATGAGGCCAGGGAAATTAAGGAGAATGGCAAAGCTCCATTTTATTTGGGAAATGGACCCTATGCTTGCTTTGAAGTCCTGGGAGATAGGGGGGTGGAAGATCAAGCATTAAAAACTTCTGACACTCAGTTTCACCTGAGACTTGGAATCATCGGCGATAGTTTAATCAGAGAGGAATGTTAATTAAGGCTTCAGGCCCTATGTATAGACGCTAATTAATTGCATGTGTTGATTAGCATTTTGCTGTATTGAACATGGAACAGCCTGGGTAAATCCTATGTGGAAATGCCACATGTAAGATAATTCAGTTCTGTTGTACTCAGGGCTGTGAATGGGCATTACTATGCCTTTGACTTAAGAAGCCAGCTCTGCTCCCTTAGAACTGGACCCAGATGAATGTAATTATTCCTGGCATATGTGCTGCATGCTGGGATGCCAGGTAGAAAGGCAGATACCCAAAACAGAGGGAAAGTAAAGGTTGTTTTCCAACTGCCCTTTAGCAAACAATGCATGCATGTCATTTTGTACTTCTTGACAGGATGAATTAAAAGTATGCCTGTGGATATTTGTGTGGTTTAACAATAGAGCTAAGACTACCTGAACGTCTGACAGTACCCTAAGGAACACTATTCTGCCCTGTCTTCCTTTGTCTGTGTGTTCCTATTCTATGGGCTACCGCTGTCCTGGCAGTGAACAGCTGCAGTAGGGCCACTGGCAGCAAGCAATCCCACTGTTTCCATAGGATTCATGTTCTGCCAAGCTCGCGCTTCACAGATGGATCAGATTACATGGCCATATCTTCCCAGTGGGAGAAGCACACATAGGCAAGGAGGCTTGGCTGTTTTGGAGGTAGCTGGCTGCTAGATTGGCTTAGCTTGTTGTACAGTTGCACCCTTAGGTTTTTCTTCTTTATTGTGTGCACATAGCCCAATTCAACTAACTGTTCAGGCACTGGGTAGAGAGCAGTGAGAAGAGAGATGAAGTCCCAGGACTTCAGTTCTGGCTGGAGCAACTGCTGTGTTGCAGTCACTTTGCCTGTGGGAGTACTCATTCTTGTTTGGTAGTGAGTAAGAGATTTTAGGAGCAATGCCTGTCCTTTTAATGCTGTGTTGCTGAATTATGTTGTAACCACCAACTGCTTGGCTCTTTAGAAAATCATTTGGCTTGTTAAGGTGTCTCAGGAATGAAACTTGCCAAGATTTAGACATGCTAATATTGCTGTTGACTTCCAGGGAATTACTGAAGTGTACAAATTTGAGAATGCTCAGAGGAGTTGGCAGCAGTTTTGGCTAAACTAAAGATATCAAAGCTAAATTCTTCAAAAATTTCTACCAAAGCTGTAAAGGAATAGAATGAGGACTTCGCAAAAGTGAGCTAAAGTTGGATCATAAATTTCAGAATAAATAAAAATCACCAGAGTTCCTTATTTTGAGTTTCAAGTAAAACATAAGTCTCTGACATGTTTGTGATTAGTTATGTCAGTCCCATGGGTTACTATATAATTGCAGGTTGGGAAACAATTAGAAGACCATCAATATGTATGTTGAGGGAACGTAACATTGGTACAAACCTCCTGCACTCCCTCTGTGTACCGCAACAGTTAATTAAAATAAACCATAGCCCAATGGTAGTATTTCTTTGCTTAAATAAACAAGTGCACAAACACACATGATCTCATGACCTTCCAAATCTGATGACAAAATCAGGGGGGTTTGGCTGCAGAGAAACAGATGAACTTTTAGGCAGTCATCATAACCTGTTTGGAAGATTTTGTGATTCCCTCAGTGTTGATTAAACACATTAGTAGATTCTCTATCCACAGATGGATTATGTGCCTTAGGTTCTTGTCTAGTCAATCACAATAATACAGCCCAGACAAAATAAATAAATATATAAATAAAAATGTGTAGGCAACTAATTTTTAACTCCAGCACTGAATTTCTCAATTTTGCCTATAACAATGGTTTGTTTTTTACCCCCATAGATTGCTTTGCTTACATGAAAAAAAACAACAACCCAACAAGCTTTCAAAATGCTCCACCTCTGATTTTCTTGCTCCTTATCTTGTCATTGTTAACAGAAAATGGCTGTTTGCTGAGGACAGCAACTGTGTTTCACTTTATTCTGAACCACACCTATTTAATCACTACTACAGCAACTAGTTAAAATTAAAAAAGAAACTTCTTAAGTGCACGTTCCATATGAAGTAATAGATACGGAAGAGGAGGTTCAGCTTTTCTCTTTATCCCCATTTATGAAGGATGAAAATTTCAGTGTTTTCTGTCTACATTTTCTTATAGAGAGTTTCATATCCTTACCTTTTCTCTAGGCCAACTTTTTTTATTTTTATTTTTATTTTTATTTTTCCAATGGAAAACTGGGTTGAGATTTTTAGGGGAGAATTTGCCAGGAGTAAGAAATTTAGGAGAATGGAATTACATAATATAAAACTCTCTGAAAAATTTTACATGTAAACAGAAATATTTTCTTCACATCTGTTGACCAGCACTTTCAATACTCAACATCTACTTATTCATATTTTCTGCACTGTTGTAACTTATTCTAGAATCGCGAATTGTGCCCATTTCTATAACCAAAAATATGCATTACTAGTTAACTTGCAGGTATATTTCTGTCACTATGTGAAACATATACTGCCATTACACTGACTCAAAATAGTTTTTCAAAGATAAAGAAGTATACCATGAGTAATTAAAAAAAAAGAAAAAAAAGAAAAAAAAAAAAGCATTCCTTGTAAAGAAGCAAGACTAGAGAGTAACTCTCTTTTCTGGTGAACCTTAACTGCGTTCTAAGTGAAATATAATGAAGTTTTGAGTTTTCTATACATTCTTTCTTCGGGAAAAGCTAGTCCATAAGGTCTGACAATGATAAATTTAGAATAATGGATTTTAGAAGGGATAAGACAATATTTTCCAGTCACTTAAATTTGTGAGTGCCTGTTTTAAAAGGACAGTGACTTTCATTTTCTGCACTAGTTTGCTCCATTTCTTCCTTCAGCTGTCCCCCACAAAACTAACTGTTGAATCCCACCTATGTTTTTCTCTGGTGCAATAGACAAGTAGGAAAATTTAAATGATTTCAGCAAGTCCTGAAGAAAGAAGTTTTTGCTCAGTATGCAGAAAATATAGGAGCAGGTAGAACAAGTGATAGATTCCAAATCAGGCTCATATCTCTGTCTGAGCTGAGCTGGCAAATTTTCTGTGCTTATTCCTAGGAATGATATCCAGAGACATGCTATAATCCAGCCAATAGAAAATGAAAGATGATGTGGAGATCTAGCACATAGTAAGACAGATGGAAGTTAAGTTTAACACATTGATATGCTGGGGAATTAAATCATGAGCTGGAAGTCAACAACCTTGTTAACTGCTGCATCATATTAATGCTGCTGCACTGCACAGGAAATGCACTGGCCCTCACCGTATGCTTTTGTGCCTTCTTCTCCCTCTGCCATTCTACATCTACAGCATGGTGTACTCAAGCCCTGCAGTGCCCCGCCAGACAGAGCAGGCTGGGGGAATGCTAGAGATAAGGCAGCCCATTAGACTCGTGTCACTAAAAGGTCATTCAGCACAAAGTAGCTCCTATTTAAGCTCTTCCCTGAAGGTCACAAACAGAAATAATTCCCCCCATGGATTTCATAATGTTTTTAGCACATATATACAGCAAGCTAAATGTCTGTCTGTTTTCCCCACACTCAAAGCAAGTGGCATGAACAGTGTTCATGTCCACAGCAGTATAAACACCTCTGAGAAGGTGGTACGTGATGCTGCAAAACGTGGGATTTCCCTGCACTTGGAGGTAGTAGTGAGGGCCTGGATCGGGTGTCTCATCCACATTGCTGAACATAGGAGGAAAAACAGCCAGATCTCCCTCAGAAATCTAGGGTTGGAGCACCTCTCCTATGAAGAAGGGCTGAGGGAGCTGGTCTTATTCAGCCTGGAGAAAGCTCTGGGTAGATCTCATTGTGGCTTCCAGTAGTTGAGAGGAGTTTAGAAGCAGGAGGGAGACCAACTTTTTGCAGAGTCTGATATAATTTTAGTTTTCAACTAAAAGAGGGGGAATTTAGATTAGATGTTAGGAGTAAATCCTTTACCCAGAGAGCAATGAGGCCCTGACACAGCTGCCCAGAGGAGCTGTGGTGCCCCATCCCTGGAGGCACTCAAGGCCAGGTCAGATGGAGCCCTGGGCAGCCTGAGCTGGTGGGCTCTTACAAAGTGTAAGTGTAAACACAGCAGATAAAAGACAGGATTAGAACAGAAGGAAGCTCTAAAGAGGATGTAGGCCTGAGAATAGAAGTAAGAGCTGGAAAAGAAGGATGGGGATGAAAAGGAGACAAATAGACAAAGGGTACAAAAAGTCTTGATGCAAGCTGCTAAAAGGACTAGATGGAAAGGTGAGTGACCTAAAAACTTTTCCTCCACTTGCCAAGTCAATAACCTGTGATTACATTCTCCGTAACTTCATAGCTGCTCTACATTTTCTTGTTTTCTGCAAGTCTTCTGGGCCCTGATTACTGAGCTGACCTTTTCCATCACCCTACATCAAAGAAGCTCTCTTCCCAGTCTATTAGAGGCAACATTTTTTCTGTGCTTTAAAAGCTGCATATGTAGCTCTGGGTCCTTGACCTGAGAAATGGAAGAGCTGTGTCTGGTATAGAGCACCAAGACCAAACTCTTAAAAGTGTCTTTGCTATCTTTATCACTCAGGAGTATTTGGGAAACATAAATGTTCAGAGTTTAGCATTTGATGTGCTTTAAGAAAACGCTTTGTTTGGTGTAACTTTTTGGTGGGTTTTGACGCTAAGATTAGAGAGTTTTGAACTGATTCAGTTTTGTGCCAGTTAATGTTTCTTGGCATGCTGTTGAAGCTTGTTCCATTATGAAGTTTGCAGTCAGATGCAAAGCCAATAGAGATAAGATGAGGGCACTGCAAATTGCTGAGTGCCTTTAAGATGTACAGGGCAGTAACTCGGTTTACAACAGCACCCAACAGAAGACTGATGCTTTTAGAAATCTAAAGGTGACTGTAATTGCACTCTGCCAAGGATACAGGTAACATGCTAAGCCACTTATCTTCGCTAATTATTTTTTATTATTAAAAAAACATGTCTCTACAAGGGAGTGCTACTTTGCTTCCATTTCTGCTCCATCTTGTTCAAAAGCATGTAAATTTATTTGTCCTGTGGAACCTGTAGTCATAGTATTTACTATATTTTTGCTGTGATTTGGGGATTTTGTCCACAGCAGCTCTGAGTGCATGAAGTCTCAGGGCAGCAGCAGCCCCTGTGGTTAGGGACCAGATGATCACTGTGCACACAAGTCTGTACTCCTTGTGCTCTCCAACAGGTTTTTTTTCTTCTGTTCTTTGTTTGCCTCTTTCCTTCCTCTAACAAAAGACTTTCCAGACCAGTTGCAGTAATGTTTGTTCTTTCTGCATGGACACACACAACAACTCATTGTACATACATACAAAGTGGTCAGGTGGGAAAGACGGTATTAACAGAACTCTCTTAAAAGTGTTTCTTGGGAGACAGAGGCTATTTATAGACTGTATGTTGCACGAAAAAGAAGGTCAAGCCTGTACGGGATTTGAAATCTAAAGAACATGATGGGCTTAGCTGTGTAACTCAGCTTTTTGAGTGCTTTTCCAAATTGAACCAGATTTGAGTCATCCGTATTAGTGGTATACGCATGTTCAGCAGGCCTAGATTGTTTGTAGTAGTTGAGGAAACAGTCCTTGGGACCTTTACGAGAGCTTGGTCGGCAAAACATTCTGGCCCTGTTTCCTACCTCTGTCTGTGATAGTACAAGAGGCCCTCAGCAGAGCTGGAGAAATTACGTTTTTCTCCCCACATACCCTGAAAACTGGTATTTGATGGAAAACAGTCTTATAATAAGATATCTTGGTTGTCATTTCAAATCAACAGTTGTGGTTGGCACAAAGACGTAACCTGATCATTTATGAAGTGAAAAGCATTCAGCTTATGAATACCATATCACTAGCAACAGCTATCTCTTGATGAGTACTCAATGGAAATAGATTAAAAACATTCAGGAAGCCAGATATTGTGCTGTGTGGAGTTTTGAGATGTTTAAACAAATTTATGAAGGAGTTGTGTGGCAACCATACTGCTGCTAGAGGGCTGAGTCTTGAACTTTTTCTTCAGTGGGGAATTCAAATGTCACCACTCCATTGGCAGCCATTTTGACTATGGCTCATAGTGGTGACACCACATCTAATCATCAGTAATAATGTGATCCAGGAAACTGTCACCTTTTGCCTCATATTAGTTCAATAGGACCTGACAAAACTGCATAAGGTTTTCTCCCTGTTTCTGTGTGAGCATTCATGGGATCCACTTGGTACAAAATTTGTGATATTCCATCACTGCCACCATCATTTTCAACACATTAAGGACAAAGTCAGCTCCATACATAGTTCCCTGGTTGTAATCTGCCAATTCATGTGGATGAGCTGATCGAGACACTATTCATTTAGTGGTGTGACAGCTGTGCGTGCCCTTCTGATGACTTGTCTTTCACATTGCTTTCGCCACTGCTGAAACACAACGCTCACTGCCTCACTGTGCTCACATCCACTGGTTGGTCTCCATAAATGTTCAGCAAGTGTCACTGTATGTCAGTCAGTGGAAGAATTCAATGACACACCTTTGCTTCATTCATACTTCCATGTCAGACGCCATTCTGCCAGACTGCCCCTCTGCTGCCATCTGTCCCATGGCAAACAAATGTAACAGAATATTGGTGGGAAGGTTCAGACTCCACTGCAATACCACCAAAATCCATCTCTGACATCATAGGTCAATGTCATAAAATAGGAGGCATTGCTTTCAGAGTAGTCTTCATACTTTTAACTTTTACTACCTGGTATTTGATATTATGTGCTTTCAAAATTTAAGGTGTTGTCATAGGATTTTTATAGATTTATTGTTTGAGGAAAGAATGAACATCTTTGTTAAAAATTAAAAATTTTGCTGTGTTTACTTATCTCCATTCAAGATTGAACCTGAATTCATAATAGAATCTGTTTTGCCATATCATATGTGCTTTTAAGTAAAGACTTACAGAGAATAGAAAATTATACAAGATTAGTCAAGATGAAAAGTGGAGTTTTTTCACTGAAATGAATCCGTTGGATTTTTTTAAAACATATTGGCCAATACACTGTTGTGGTGTACTGACTTTATTTTTATATGAATGCATATTATTTTTATGCAGATCTAGCCAGCTACTATTAGCTGGTCATGGCTTGATCTAAACTTTCACTGCAAACAGCAGTAAATCAACTGTTCACAGAGGAAGAAGCACATATGAACAAAAATAATCAGTGCTTTCCTATTTTCAGAGGAGCCTCCAAAATGAGCCAGCATGAAAATTGTTCTCCACTTTTCACTGTCTCCACCAAGAGCCCTCAGGTTGTCAAAGTATTAAGCATGAGGCAGCTTGCAAATCAGCAAAACTTGGAAGCTTTCCTTCCCTTGAAAAAGTACTTGTTGTAAACTACAGCAAATACACAGAGAAGAGCAAAGATGTTGTGCAGTTCCAGGTGGGGAACGGTATTGCCCAGCACAGCTTGTGTTTGCTTGCCCTCATCCCTCTACAATGCAGGCACTGGCTCCCAGAGAAAAGGCAGGGTTTCATTCTGATCAGTAACCAAATGTGAACTCCACTGATAGGAACTTTGTGTTACATTTAGCCCTGCTGATTTGGACAGATGCTCAATGCTCTCTGCTTTTTAGTCTCTTTTTTACAACTTCCCAGAAGATATGTACCTCACTCATACAATTTCCTGCCTGCAGATAGACAGGTCTTCCCCATTCTTTCTGTGGAAATAAGCAAAAAGAATGTTAGTAATTCTGAGTAATTCTCTCGTGTTTTTCTTTTTACAGCATTTTCTTTCTTTGTAACATGTCATAAACGACAAGAATAAGTAAAGCATTTTTTCCAGTTTCTTTTGTCTGACATAGAATTTTTTTCCCTTTCATCCACACATCTCTCTGAATTTTCAGGAGGAAAATCCAGAAGAAAATCTGTGCAGAAAGGGGAAAAAAAAAGAAAAAGAATAATCCTTCATAATCCTTCCCTCAAAATCAACCTTACGTTTCATCATAATGAGGTATTATTAATAATTCTCTCTGCTCTAGGATGTAAAATTAGCTTTGACTTTAGTATAGTCATCCTTGCAATATGTATTTCTGTGCAGCCACTCTGGAGAGAGAGATGCTGAGAACTCTGCTAGTGGGGCAGGTCTTCACCTGAGAGCTCTGCAGAAAGCCAGGTGCCACGAAGGTAGATGATGTTATCACATGTGGCTGCAAGAAACTGCTGTGTACAGCATAAAAGCCACAGAGAGCGTCTAGTATTTTTTTGGTATACATTGCCTTTGGCATAGAGTACTTGTAGGAAGACGTGTGTTTGTTTCCTTTTGAGGGAGCAGTTATGTGGTGTGCAAAGTGTTTTCAATGAAGACCTCTTGAATTGTTTGGCCCGGCACCAATAGGAACAATGATGATTTCTTCCAACAGATACTGGTGCACTGTTGTATTTTTGCTTACATATACGTAAAACAAAACAAACCCCCTGACACCCCTAAAGAAATCTCCAAGCAGCTGCTTTATAAAAACAGCCTCTTCATTTCATCGGTGTATCCAAGGGAGACTTAGCAGAAATACTGCTGTAGTTCACTGATTTTAAGATTTTTGTCTAAGTAAAACACAACATTTGGCATTTAAATCCTCCCTAAACTACCCAAACAAGCAATTTTTCCAGTAACGCTAAGTCACCAATGGTAACTAATAGATGTCGGTGGGGTAGACAGTTGCTTATCAGCACATCTGAAATCAGGTCATGCTCTCTCAAAATGTGAATTGGATGAGCTAACTATTTTTATCATTTGTGGAAGTCAGGAAAACCTTCTATGTAATGAGATTAAATAAATAAAAGCTGAAATGATAATTAGCTGTAATTGTAGGCTTGGACAAAATTCTTCCTCTACTTGGTCAGAGAAGATGATAGCAAGAGCAATTTGAATTCTGCAACCATAATTACACTTCTGGCTTGGAAAAGCTTGCACATAGTAAGTGAATTCATAATTGCAAATGAATGTTAACTGTGGGGGAACATTCACTGACAGTGGAAAAAGGTTAGGCTAACTCAAGCCTGGATATACCTAGAAGACTTGATGTGCTTTGGGGCACAGTGGGCATTTGCTTTGCAGTGATTGACATAAGCCATGATATTGAAAATTCTTGCTTCTAAAACCTAAATATTGCAGAGTATAAATGTATGCTATCAGTGGAAAGGCTGTGATTCTAACAGATCGATTTTCCAGTCTTACACTGATCAGGAGAAACAGGAACTGAATGCACGGTTCCTCTCTTTCTGATGTACGCACTTGTACAATGACCAAAAATTTGGAAGGGTAAAGGGCAATATTTTTGGAGAAAATATCTCCAGTGATGACCTAAGCAGCTGCTCTTTTCCTCCATTACACACATCAAGGGTTTCTGTTGTGTTTAACAAGTTTGATTGATTAGGGAAAACAGTGTAATTTGCAGAATTATTGTTCACAGATGGAGCCTCTTAGCATGTATTTCATAAACCTTTTTCTTTCTCTTTTTATTCTTTGCTTTCTTTTTATTCTTTGCTTTCCCCCAAGATTTATAACTAAATTACAAAGTCACTTTGGGAAGAATTTTAGTTGATTGGCTTTTGGCCCCAGTGAAAAAATAACACATTTTTTACCATTATCAGCTATAGTTTGCACTCTCCAATAGATTAAAATGATATCCATTTGGAATCATGGAAACATGAGATGTAGAAGTTCTTGAAGTAATAGCTCTTCATGTTACTTACATTACCAATGTAGGATTATTCCCTGCAGTATACATTTAATAAAATGAAACTTAAGAAACTATTAGAAAGAGAGAATATGTTAGTGGTCTAATCATCACATTCAAAATATTTATATTCCATCGCTTGATGGTCTTGGCAAGGTTATATCAAGCTGTAACCTATCTTAGATAGATAGACTGCAATATATATTAAATTTGGATTACATCTTCAGCTGTTGAAACTCCATGGAATTCACAATCTGGCCTTCTACCATTTTGGATATTTTTACAGTGGCTAAGGTTTCATGCTGGATTGATAAGTTCTTCATGGTCTGGTTCTGGTGACGGTGATGAAATAAATAGTCCCCTATATCACTGGTATAGTGCAGTTTCCGCTTTGTCTTTGGACAAAAATGGAGTTTAAGGCATACTGTGAATATGCTAAGCAGAACTTAATTCTAAAATATATTATTGCTATGCTCCGATAAGCTTTTCTGAGAAGTAAAACCAATGTCAGATGTAGTTAAAAAATCATTCATGTACAATGATCATACTGCTTTTACTGTGGAAGTCAGCGGCACTTGGCAGAGTGGAATCCTTACTTCAACTTATGAGTAGTTCACCTGCACAAAGTTTGCTTCCCTGAGAAAAAGAAATCTCTTTAGGGACAATATTTTCAATGATGATTGATACCTGGGAGTGTTTAATTCAAGGCCTTGCATGGGGAAGAAAGCAATACATATAATTGGTTTACATTCACTGATTCTTGGAACTTCACTTTATTCTGCCACTGGCACAGCAAAAGCACATTTAGATATTAAGTGTCATCTGAGTCTGTACCTTCACTCTTCTTCTGGTCATTCAGTGGACTGAACATAGCATTCTACACCAGCAATTAGCTCAGATTTAAGTTCCAAAAAATGGCTCAAAGAAGAAAAAAAAGAAAGAAAGCTGGAGCTGCTTAGCTATTTGGCACAAAGGCGCTGACCAGGTGATTCACCCCCAGTCTTGAGTGCACATTTCAGTTTACCGAGGGTAGTACTATAGTCCAGATTAAAGCCTGGAGTGTTTCTGTACTCATTCACAAGCACTTGGAGTTGCTATGAAGAGACCTGTGTAGCTCTGCAGTGTAATTCCCTGCTTCCCTCAGAGTGAAGAGTGAGCAACTGCACTCAGAGGAAGTGGCTGAAGCACAGCAGTTGTTTCTGTTATAATATAAGCATGAGAAGAAGGCTCTGTTGAAAGCAAATTTTTGGTCCAAGACATAATCCCTTCCTTGTAGAGTGCCTTGATGAATGTTGATTTTCTGCTGCTCCCAGAGGAAGTTCTGTGGCACACAATTGCTATAGAAAATTACCTGTAGTGGCTTGGACTTGACTAGGCTGGAGAGCATCCCTAATTACTGTGCAGAACCTCTTCCAACCTGTAGATGTAGTGAGAAGAGGGGCAAGCTGGAAAACAGCAGTAAGATTAGGCTGAATTTTCTTGCTTCTTCCTTTTACTTACACAACACAAAAGAAGGTAGTGTAGGGTTATCCAAGTTCATACTGGTACGATCTGTAGATCTGATTTTTGATGAGGGGAGAACACCAAAGTCCATACATTGTATACCTTAGAGCCTGTTTCTTTCTTTGATCCCCCAGATGGTGAGCAAAACAAATACTTTAACAGTTGATAAGGGCATGGGCATAGAACTGGATCCTATTCTGCACTCTTTTCTCTCTTTCCCACAGAGCTGCAGCTCAGATTACCAAGAAAGCCCTACGCCAGCATAGCATGGTGGTGGTCTTACCATGGAAACGCTATGGAACTGCTAATGAGCCCAAGGCACTACAGGTCACTGTGTGCAGTACCTGAACCTCACAGCTCTGTGAGGGATATTTCTGCCAGTGGGGTGGAGAAAAGCATGAAAAATCTGGCATTGTCTGGGGATGGAACTCGGAGCCTGGGACAGAGGGAACAGCTCCACTGAGCTAGGGGGAGGAGCTTGTGCTGAGCTGACCAAGAAACAAAAGCAAAAGAGGGAATGTGGAAATGCATTTTTAGAAGTGATCTTACCACATTTTATAATGAGCGTCCTGGGTTTTCCTATGAGTCACTGAGTAGTCAAAAGCTGCTTTATGCAGCCCGTGTCCTCAGCAGTCTCTGCAGAGCTTCTTTTGGCTTCAGACAGTTAATTCATACCTCAGCACAGCATGTGTAGTGCATTCTTGTGGTCATCTCTGCATTCATGTATTGCCACAAAATATTTAACAGAGGTGCCAGCTGTCGACTGGAAGGTGCTGCAACTGCACGTATCCACCTGCTGGGATTTAGCGATGACACAGATTGCCATCCGCCTGCCACAGACACCAGTCCCCAGTGCACTGCTCTGATTTTCCACCTCCTGACTGTTTTCTCTGCACAGATGGAACAATCTATTTCAACAAGGTTCTCTTTGGCTTCCAAACAAGAATGGATTAAAGTTACAGTATGTTTCTTTTATTATATTTTTTTCCTTATCAGGATATAACAGCTGTTTAATGTTTAAACCAACTAAAAAAAAAAAAAAGTTGGGAGATCTAAAGGATTTTTTTTTCTAAATAAAAGCAGTGTACTGTACATGCCATAGATCTTTTGTTAATAAACTTGTTTGTGTTTATTGACATCCACGGGTAGGCAAGTTGCTGGTCTCTAATTGGCCATGCTACTAAAATAAGCCCACAGAGTTCTTCACAGCTATGTAAATCTTATATGTTCAAAACTGAAGCTGATGGCTCTTTAACTTGGTGCAAGAGTTCTGTGTGCTGTGCAGCAGCTGTCTCTGATGCAGGCTTGTTTTCAGCTTGTAATGGACAAGAGTAGATGGTCTGCTGCATTCAGGGGATCCTGACTGCAGAAATAGGAGCAGATTTTCACAGGAAAGAGGAAAGACCATATGCAGAGCTCACTGATGGATCTTTCTACAACTTTCTCTGAGTGTCACACTTTGGAAGATGATTAACGAATTAAATCCGAACAGAACACAACCCCTTTGAAAATCTCCTGTGTTTTCATTTTCCTTCATCCTGTGACTTCTGTAAAAGTGTTTCAACTTCTTGCCTGTCGTAGGTGAGGGAGTGCCTAAAAATGTACACAAAGTGGTAAGTGTCATGCTCTGTGGAGGTAGAGGTTAACCTGGGAAAGGCTCAGCTGCCTTTACATTGGCCCTTCCTCCCCCCACACTATGTAGTTCTTAAAAAAAAGCTACTCAGGTTTCCTTGCAGGCTTTGGTGCATCTGATGAAAGGGAAGCTTCTGTATAGCAGCCTTTGTGTTCCTATGGTCTAGAAATCTTGGAACCATTTGCTTTTTTCTACACTGGTCTGACTACAGCTTCAGGGTGGAAGAGAAGAAAGGAAATTTTGCAAGGTCTCTGACCCGTGGAGCAGGCAGCCCCTCTGACTTTGGATCTGAATCAGATATTGCAGTTCATCATCTGAACAGAGGTCAGCAGGTGAAAACCTCTACTGGAGGGAGAAGATCAGGCCTAGTGCATGTGGGTCATAGGTGATTACATCATGTGCTTTCAGCCATTTAGAACAAATGACTTCTCTTATGACTGATGATAAAGTACAGTGAGCAAACAGGGTTTCTGTTTACTCTTCTCTATAGACAGGATCAATGCTGGAGTGTAATTGTGAGAAATAAGGTATGTGTTTATACTGACTTACTAATTAAATATTTGGTGGCACATATAATAAAATCTCTTTTCCTAAAGCTGTGAAGCTTGACATGAATATGCGTTTGAACTTTTGGGACTTTTCTACCATAATCCCTCAAAGCAATACGAGCACATTCAGAAGATTACGACTCTCTGGATTGGTGGAGGTATTCAGAATTCAAACAGAAACAAAATCTGTTTTGCAATCTCATCGTGGAAGGATTGTTTCTGCAGGTGTAGGGGTAAAGGATAAGGAAAAGTGCTGAGACTTAAACTGTTCAATACATACTTGAACATAAGAATAATGGACAGTTAGGAAACAGCTTTTCTCCAGGGGTGTGGTTTTCTTAATAGCTATGTGATTTCTCACTAAATATTCACAGGTCTGAGATCAGTGCTGAAGTCCTGTGACACACCATTGGGTGTAGGGGGAAGGTACTGCTTTAAAAATAGCATCCAGTGTCATTGAGAGCCATCCAGGAGCAGCCCATGAGGTGGCTGTGTTTTTTTAAAGTACAGTGTATTTCTTCAAGTGACGAATCAGAGCTACTGCATCAGTGTGGAGGGTTTTTTTTAGGTTTGGGGTTCTTGGGTGTTGTTTTTTTTTTGTGTGTGGGTTTTTTTTTGGGGGGGGGGGGGAGGGTGTATTTGTTGTTGTTGTCGTTTTTTAATTATTTGTTTTATTGATTCTCACCTTGGGTTTCTGCTTAGGATGACTACTCTGACTTTGAAGCCACAAGGTGCTCTACTTGCTCCAATGCTCAGGCAGGGCACACTGGAGAACTTCATCCGCTAAGGGGTATTCATGCTAGGTCTAGCCATGTCTGTAGTTAACTGTGGATGGCAGTGGGCTCCACTGACCCCGTAGGGAACTGCTTAGAGCTGATTGGAGTGAGTACATCCTGGGCTGAATCAGCAGTGCCCTGTGAATTTGCAAGTCAATACCACGGAAGAGAAGTCCCAGAATGGAAGAGCCTTGCAATTCCTCTTAGCAAGTAAAGAAAAATGGTGAGGTTTTCATTTCGTGCAAGGCAATTAAAATGAGAATCAGACCTTTGTTGCTGTTTGTTACAGGGACACTTCCAAAAGCTGGTGAAGATGTAACGCTAACAAAGCGCACAGATGCTCCAAAAGGAGCCTTCACACATGATGGGAAAGATGATGGATTATCTCAAGCAGTGTTTTGTTTTATAGCAAAGGTATTACCTCTGGCTCCTGAATGAAGTCCAAGTAAGATATTCCATACATTAACATAGTAGAAAATCATATTCTCACCCACTGGATTACCTAGCATCAACAGGTGTGGACAGGGAAAACAGAAGGCTATAAACTAAAACTCTGAAGTTTTTCAGGGGCAACTGATCAGAAAGTAGTCAAAACTGCTTCTGGAAAATCAGCATTTTTTTAAACTGAAAAATCTGGAGGATCTGAAATCCATTTTACCCTTTTGAATTTTTGCTGAAATTTTACCAAATACACTTTGTAACTTCATGTATTTTAATTCTGAATTCAGTTCAAAATATTATGCTTTAAAAGAATACAACAAATACGGTCATGTATAGTCAAAACAAGTAGAAACAAAGGTGTTTTTTGTTGTTGAAGAAAATTTATTAGTATACGCTTTAAAGAGAACAATACGTTAAACAGGATTCGCTTGAAGTTACTTCCACCTTCATGTTTTCATTCTCAAAAAATGAAATAATTTGATTAAAAGTTTTTGCCTCCAAAACATGACATCCATCAAAAGTTACCTGAAACCATCACTCCATTTTTACGAGGAGAAGGAAGACAAATGTGGCTTTCTATTGCGAGCAGGGATTATTCTGCCTTCAGATTCAGGTTTGATGATGTGTTGAGTTGGATCAGAATAAAGATAACCTATAGTTCCACCTGATAATAAGAGAAAGACAAAAGGATTAATTATTTCAGACAGCAAGAGAGAGCTATTCCATGGCAAAGCACACCAGTGTGTATATATGAGAGGCAGGAAGTGGTTTGACTGTTTCTAATGAGCTTTACATTGATCATTGCAACAGTCAGGGAAGGGCTGCTAGGCTGTTGCTTATAAACTGAAAGAATTGCAACATGCACAGCTGAGCAAGGATGAAATGTCAGTTTAGCAGGCTGACACAGTGTAATGTGTGAGTGAATGTGACAGCATTATAGATGCTTTTTCCCACAGCCAGGTTCAAAAAATACTGCATGGGGTGATGCTTGTGGAGATGTGCTCTCTTTTCTTCTTTAATCCCATTGCACAGACCCTGGATGAATAAAGTGGTCCTAGAAATTGCACTGCTCAGGGCAGAAACCTGCCTGAACTGTGTGATCTGCAGTCTGCTGAAGGACTCCTACAGGTTTTAAAGGTCTTCAAATCCGGCCATTGGAGAGTTTGTAGAACATGAATATGAAAACTTCTTGAGAATGTTTCTCAGACAGCAGGCAAACCGTTAGTAAGTTAAAATCATTGGCCAATCTGTAGCCAAATCTTTGCTCATTAATTTAACTCAAACTCAGTTATGAGCTTTACCTTTCTCCAGTTCTGTCTCAGACAAACTTGATGTTGCATCCAGCTGCTGGCAGAGGTTCCATAGGGGAACCTACTGTATCTGAAAGGAAGGGATTTTTGAGGGCACAATGAAGTGTGCAGAAATGCTGCATCAGGCACAGTGCAAAGGAGTGGTGTTCCTCTCAGTTTTATTGGCCCCGTTCGGAGCTTTGCATGAGAAGAACACTTAATCCTGTTGGAAAGGCACTGGAAGGGTTGCAACACCCAGCTACAGCTTTTATTGTATGACAGAAAACACACTGTGAGGTACATAAAAAAAAAAAGAGACTAAATTCAAAATTTTGTGGGGTTACCCAGACCTAAATTGCTATAAAAGAAGGTAAGAATTTCTACTGTAAGCTTTTCATCCTTTCTTATGAAAATAGTTTGCTTTCATCTCTTTGTGTGGATGGCAAGACACTTCACAAATAAATATCTCATGAATCCATTTCCTCTTCTGTTCTGTATGTGAGTCAGTCTAAATCCCTCTTGCACTGATTACAGCTCACCTGGCTGTGCACATGAAAGGGGTGTTTTGGAGCTGAAGTAAATGTAGGTAAGCTGCAATTCCAGACTAGTGTTAAAGGAGAATGTAATAACAATGTGATCATGAACAAGATCAGGTAGCTTCGGTTAAACTGAGATGTTCAAATAGCTCTGCAGTGTACCTGGCTCTCATTTCCTTCCTGACACCTGCTGAAGTCTGATGATGCTGTTTACTTTCCTTATAGTTTAACTACTGTGAAATAATAGAAAATGCATTGACCTTGTAGGGAGCTTTTATGACAGAATAAATCAGAATGAAGGGTAGACTTCACACACAAGAAGGGAGCAAAGGGGAAAAGCAGTGGAGTCTTTTTCTTACTGTTGGAAACGAACAGCTATTATCTGCAGGTAAGAAGGAGTGTGTAACATTAAATCAAGCAACAGCATACTGGTGTCACTAGTTCATACATCTTTTTCCATTACCAGTCCTCGGCTAACAAAATTCATTAGGAACATCTGTTCGGTTTACCTAATGCCAATATTGATTCTGGCCTCACCCTGCCTGCACAGAATGGAGGAATTTCATATGCCATTAGTTGCTCTTTCACAAACACAGTAGCGTACATATTTGCTTTCTTTCCCTTCCCCTGCAACATCCAACAAGCCTTTGAAGCAAACGATGAACCATGTTTCTTTCTTTCCCTTTCTCTTACCAAAGGCTTGTTTGTAGCTGTGGTACCAGTAATCAGTGACCCAGGCTGGTCACTGACTACTGAACACAGTAGAAAAACAAAACTGACTACTGAACACAGAAGAAAAACAAAACAAGACAAAAACAAAATACCAGACACCTTTGCCCTGCTCAGACTTTTGGGTCTGGGTTGAGGAAGATTGATGCTGAGTTCCATTAATTCAACGAGCACACAGTCGGCATGTTGAATATGGTGCTCATGAAAGAGATAGTTACACTCAGAAAGAGTATTTGAAAAGAGTAAAGGAGTGTTTGGGAGAGAGAACCTGTGCTTTTAGTACTTCTTGGCTGGTCTTCAATCAATGGCAATGTGTGCCAGATTAGTACACAAGAGGTATTTTGAAGATGACCGTGAGAGAGCAGTCAGTGTTGAGAGAACTGGAGGTTAGTGGCATATTCAGTGAAACTGGGATTTAACAGAAAATGTAGACAAAGACATGCATGTTCATGGAAAGGGAGACGTGAGTAAAAGAAAAGGATGTATAGTTGAATTCCTGGGTGATCAAGACAGGTACAGGTTGGTGCCCAGAGATTCTGGAAGGAAGTACAGGATACTGCCATGTGGTAAGCCCCATCCCACAGCTGTCCCAGTAAGCCAAGACCGGCCCTCCTGACTCAGTGGCCCTAGCTCTTATTGCATGCAACAGGGACTGAGCTCATAGTCTGGCACAAGGGATGTCTGCTCTTCTTGTGAAACAGTGTTCAACTTCAAATGTCAAATGATGAGGTAGTTCTCATTCATAGCCTTTTTGGGTTGTGGTTTTCTTGTTTTGTTTTGTTTTGTTTTGGTGTTTTTTTGTTTTTGTTTTTTTTCCTTTGAAGGGAAGATGAAGGAAATTACTAAATAACTTCTATAAAAACTTTCAAATTTGTACCAAAAGATTTCATTACACCTTTATTTCCTATTGCTTCTTTTTTTCCCTAATATTTTCAATTAATCCCCCAAAATAACAATTTTTTTTGTAATTAAAATCTTGATTTAATAGTTTTTTTTTTTAATAAACCTTCTGTATCTTCTGGTAGTACTTCATGTTCACGTTCGTACCTCAGACACATTTTTAAGCAGTATAAAGAGATCTTATTGTAAAATAGCCAGATGCTATGGCATTCGTCTGGGATCAGCAAGATAAAAAAGAATGGAGGACAAGGCTTTTATTTAAGCACAGATTGCTTGCAGCAAAAAATGCATATTGTACACCAGAACTAACAGTCCATTAGCTAAAGGGTATAAAAGATTCACTCAAAAAGTTTTCCTTTTCCAGCCTCCAGAAAGCTTTCAGGCTCTCTTACATGGACCAGATATTTTAGTTTGTGAAATAACAAGTCCAAGATAGCAACTTGACATGACTTGATCAATGCTTTTAAAAAAAAAATCCATTTTCTTGAAAATTTTAGAAGCTGTGTAGAAAAGCACTGTGCTTGTTCCCAGGGGAAGAAACTAAAAAATTTCCCAGGAATGATGGGAATGGGGCAAGAAAAAAAAGGTGTGCACAACTAAACTTAACCAGAACATAGGTGTGAAATAGCTGTCTTCTTCAGTGTACTTTGGAGACTGAACTGAGGGCATCAGAAATTAAATACATTGCACAAATCAGTCGCTACAGAGAAGAGCTCTTAACCAGGCTTGTCACAGACTCCTACTCTCTGCAGTCTGGCAAAAGGTGAGCCTTCAAAACACTCATTAGTGTACAAGGGCAAGTGTTAATAACTTATTTTCAGGCTTGTAATAGCATGTGAAGTGAGTAGAAAAGAAAGGTGCTTTGAGTTCGGGGAACAAAAACAACAAGATAAGAGAGAGAAGACAGACTTCTTTTGTCACATTTCAAAATGCAGGTGCTGGCCTGGAAGGGACCCAACTGTATTTGTGTTCAAAATCTGCACTCCACCTGACAGAGAAGGACAAAATCCATTTGCCAGAGGGCTGGCCAGCCTACTGAGGAGAGCTTTACATTAGAAACTGGGAAGAGAGTAGATGACCCACAGCAGAGTGAGTGAGCAAGTGGTGGACCATGTAGGGAATGAAGAGGGAGGAGAACAGGAGAGATGTCAGGAATTACAGTGCGGCTGTTACACACCTCAAGTGTAGAATGAAGAACTGCTGGGGGAGGTGATAATCAGGGGGAGCCTTGGCTTTAGTGACCTTGAAGTAGTCATGATCAAGATCAATGGTCACAGTCTTGCAGAGGAGAGGAAGGTAATAGCAGAGCACAGACCTGAGGCTTCAAGTGAGTAGGGCTGTTCTTATTCAGCAGAAGCAGGTAAGTGGAATACATGAAAAGGCAAAGTAGCTCAGGAAAACTGGCAGACCTTTAAGGACAGCATCCTTCAGGCATGAGAAAATTCGTCTGATACACTGGCCAATAAGCAGGCCTGTCAGGAGATTTACTGACTAGGCGGTGAACTAATGGCAAAGCTCCAGCCCAAAAAGGCAGACTGTGGGATGGGAGAAGGGACAGGCTGCAAAGAAATAATTCAGAAATATTGCTGGTCACAGAGGGTGGGTGTCAGGTTTCAGAGCTTAGCTGCAGTTGAAGCTTGCAAGGGATATCAAGATCTTCTGAGACTTTATTGGTAGAAATGAGTGAACAAGGAAAATGTGGACTACTGAGGAAAGAGGTAGGTAATTCAGTGGCAGTGGACACAGGTAGAAATGACAACCTCTGCTTTCTTCACCTCAGTCTTCACCTGCAAGGTCTCCCTGAGCTTTGTGCTTAGTGAAAGTGTTTAAGGAGGAGGAGAAGGACCAGTGGTGGATGAAGGTCAAATAAGGAATGACTTGAAAGAACTCAACTGACAAATCTATGGGACCCAACAGTCTGTACTCAGCGTGCTGAGAGTTGGATGATGTTCCTGCAATGACTGTGTATTATTTCAAAAGTTGGGAAGATTGGGGGAGGCTTCTGATGACTATAGGAGAGCAAATTTCACCTATTTTCAAAAATGGAGAAAAAGATGAGGCAGGACTCATCAGACTCACTTTTGTGCCTGGGAAAATCATGGAGCAAGTCCTTTGAAACACGTTTCATCACACAACACAGAACAGAAGAAAGTTGCTTGGAAGACTCTGAACAAGTTAACCAAGGTAAATCTTACTTGGTTCAGCTGATTACTTTCCATAATAAGATGACGGGGTTTGAGGATGAGAGAGCAGCTGTGGATATCTTTTGCCTTGACTTTAGCAAGGCTTTCCTGACTTACTTCCACATTAGTCTGATATCCAAACTGGGACACTGCAGTCCATACAAATGAAAACACAAATGGGTAAAATGTTTGGTTGGTTTGGTAGGGAGGCAGGTTCAGAGAGACCTCTCTAAACAAGTTTAGAGAGGCTCAAAGATCTTCAAAGGCCATGTACATGTATTTTAAACTTGGCAGGGTCAGGCAAGGCGAGTAAACCACCTGTAATCTTCTCTTCAACACAGGGTTCTTCTGCAGAAATTTGCATTTGCATCATTCCTGATTATTTCTGAGGGAATATAATATTATATAGCAACTCAGTGTGCTGAGGGGCTATTGCTGAAGAACCAGAGCTAATAACTCTAATGGAGAGCTTAGGTGAACAGTTATAATTCAATTAAACTACCAATGGACCCCTCAAATCTCCCATCTTGTGTTTATATGAAGCACCCTCATTCCAGTGCCTCTGAAACTAGAAAAAGGGAAATAACAATTAAATGAAGTTTTTTCTTTGCCTGTGAGTATCCAACTCTGATTTTCTGATAAAGGTTTGTCTTTCTTCTTCCCTCCCTTTCCTACAGAGTCACCATACCATCCTCATAACATCAACACAGACATCAAACTGTCCTTTGCATTCAGAGCAACAGTGCACAGTCCTTTTAAATTTTATACCTAGGACAGGAGTGATGGATTAGTGACACAGTTTTGGAACTGATGATTAAACATATGACAGGATAATTTTGAACTCCTCATGTTGTACTATTTTCCAAATACCTATTTAGCTACCACATTGATACTCGCCATTTTTAATCATAGTGCTATGCTTGACACTCAGTAGTTAAGGAGGTGGGTTTTCCCTTTTACTCAGCGAATGTTTTCTAATAATATTAATTAAAAAACTAAAACAAACAGACAACAACAAGTCAAAACACAGGGATATTTGTAAAACTTATTGTTATAACCCTGTATTTTTTACTTTGTGCAAACTTATGATATAGACTGAATTCCTTTAAAACCCAAAAGTCAGCCCATTAACCAGTGTGAGGGACGTGAATTATTTGATTTCTTCTCCTACGATTGCAAAAGCCTGTGTGTTCATCCTTACAGATCCAGCTGGAAGGAGGATGTCTTCAGGGATATTTCTATCTCCCTGCAATAATTCAAATGATTATTGGAACAACTACTGATACAAACAAGACTACTTCCAAGTAAGATCGTTAGCATAAGTCAGGACAGTTGCCATAACTACAATCTCTCCAAAATCTGTAGAGCCAAAATAGAAGCACAGAGCCATAATGTGCTCTTCAAGAGAGAAGTCAAATAAGATATTTGAAAATGCATGGCTTTCATCCACTACAATGAAATTTCTGTGTGCATGGTGCAATGATGTTTTCAAATTCACCTAGTTTCCTCCTTTATCCTAGATTTCCCAGCTCTAATCCTATTTCATGGAGGAAGCCAAAGTCTGCGGAACAAATCAGAGGAGCAAATCTGATCTAATGTTAGTATACTGTGTAAGCGAGACTCTAAGTTACATTTTGTAAAAAACTTCACCGTTTAAGTTTTGTTTGCTTTTTCATTTTTCTTATTGCTTTGATTAATATCTTGCTACTTTTATTGTTGCTAATACAGTAGATTTTAAGACACAATTTAGCTACTAAGAATATTTCAAGAGAATAACTGAAACTCTTGAAATAAAACCTAGTAAAATAAATCTTTTGTGCTCAAAAATCTTCAGTGGTTGGGGAGGTGTAACAAAAAAGACCACAAATTTTGTGTATTCAGCACCACAGAAAATTATGCACAGCAGGCAGAAAACAACACAAGTTGTTGAGTTTTCATATTCTTACCAGGAGTAACAGTGACAGGAAACAAAATCATGTATGTGTTTATCTTCACATACATAATTGAACAAACCTATATAAAAACTAGAAAAAAAATTGTCTGCATTATTTAAGAAGAAATTGCTTTCTAGAGGGAAATTTATGTGGACTTGTTTTCAGTGCTGAAGCAGCATAATATAATCAATTTTCCTTAAACACAATATTAAATTAAAAGTGCTTGTTGAAGTTCAGGAAGGCTAATATAGAGTCTGCGGTTTTGCTGGTTCCTATGTTCTTCAACTTAGAGAATGTGTATTTTGAAAGATACAGTAACAGAGAACCTCCAAAAAGTCAGCAAGTGACTCTTTCACAGTGGAATACCATGGCCATCTTGCTTTATATATTCTTCCCAACACGGAATTTAATCACATTTCACTGCATATTTGTATAGGCAATGGACAAAGCACAGAATCACAGAATCACAGAATCATAGCGGTTGGAAGGGACCTCCAGAGATCATCGAGTCCAACCCCCCTGCCAAAGCAGGCTCCCTACACCAGGTCGCACAGGTGGGCGTCCAGGCGGGTCTTGAATATCTCCAGAGAAGGAGACTCCACAACCTCCCTGGGCAGCCTGTTCCAGTGCTCCGTCACCCTCACCGTAAAGAAGTTCTTGCGCACATTGGTGCGGAACTTCCTATGCTCCAGTTTCTGGCCGTTTCCCCTTGTCCTGTCTCCACACA
>JACDJE010000212.1:0-10038 GCA_016647715.1 Pavo muticus
AAGAAAAATGGGACATAAGCTGATGCTGCAGGTTATCAGTTATCTCACAGGGAAATAAGAAAGTAGTGGGCTTTATTGCTTTTGTTTTCTGTGAGGGGAAGTATGTGTAAAGTTATTTTTAAATCCATGTCAGTTACCTGATGTATTTTTTCACTTGCTCTTGGCATGGACCCTAGGCTCCCAGTCTTGCCCATGCTGAGCTGATGGAAGCAGGTACAGGTGCAGGGAGGGCTCCCTGTCTGTCTGTGAGGTAGGTGTCTTGTTTCTGTCTGAGAGCTTCCCATTCACAGCATTCCCTTCACAGCATCATCAGTACTGTGCTCAAGGCAGCAGGTGAGGAGATAACCGGAAGGAGTGAAGCTGATATGGGGCCAGCCCTGCATGAAAATTAGGCCTATCCTCAAGATTGCTAATGATTTATTATAATGTGCATTGCCACAAGAGTGCAAAAAAAAGAAAAAAGAAAAAAAAAAATAGACCTCTGGAGCACTTAATGCTTACCACATGCAAAGTGAGAACATGGTCCTTGACCCAAGTTGCTCAGAGATGTGAACGCCCGAGAGAGGCCACAGCAAACAGATGGAGGGAGAGCAAGGTAATAGAGAGCGGATTATGATTTTGTCGGGAAGTTGCAGTGATAGCACACCAGCTGCCTCGCGGGTGTTGAGTGGTTTGGAAGTGTCACCACAGAGGTGAGTTTCAAGGAGGCATGGTGAGGCGGACTCTGTAGTAGATGCCTGTGATGTTGGCAGGGCTTTCACATCCCTGGTACACAAAGGTCTCTGGACAGTAGAAACAGCTGACATAGCTTTGGGGTTAAGCCAACACTCTCATGCTGTTAGGATGTTTATCTGAACCAACCTTTGCAAAAAGCTCTCCCATGCCTACCTCAAAGTTAAGGACTCGGAGGCTTTTGAGGACAGAAAGCATCATTTCTTCTGACCTTCTGGATATAATAGAGGCCACAGTATCACGGTGATTCCTTCACAGTATCTATCTCAGAAAGGTGTGCTGTCCTTACAAAGAGCCTTCAAGGGAGCTGGTGTCTCACTTTTATAGGGTCTGTATACGTGGTTGCACTATGTGTGAAATATAGTAAGTATATATTCTTGTGTTGTTTTTTGATTGTTTCTTAAATGAGTGTAAGGACTGTTCTGAAAAGCTCAGGGTTTTTGAGCACAGCCATGTGTACTGCAGAGGCAGCAAGTGAAGGCTAATTTGAAAAATTCACGCTGGACACTGGGACAAGATATGCCCTTTAAATGATGGTCAGTGACCCAGCAAGAATTTCCTGAGTGCAGAAGGACCTCAGTGGAATTGTTTCAAGTCTGCAAGTGTGTGGCTAAGCAGTTTAAATGGAAATAGTACTGAGGGTATATTGCTTGCCTTTGGCTTAAAGTGCTATGCTCCAAATGTTCATGGTTTCTCACAAACTGAGGTTCAGCAGAAGCATTTTCAGACTTTAAACACAGAAGTCGGTAAAATTCCAAATACACGATTTATAGTTTTGTCTTCTTTGTGCCCTGTATGCCCTGTCACCTCCTCCTCTTTCATTTCTCTCATACAGACCACTTCATCTGAAGGGCCAACAGATATTAAAGTTGTACTGGAAGCATGAGCAGTGACATTTTAGTTAAGAAAAAAGGATTCAGAAGTTGAGATCTGTCTGTGCCACAGACGCTTTAAATACCCTCTACAGGTCATGAAAAGGAAGAATTAAGGAGAAGGGTGGTATTTGCTTTCACAAATTCATTATAGATCTTGTCAACCTGTATTTTAGTGAATGAGAGGGAATATGTTTTTGTCTGGGAACAGTGTTAAACACATCACAGTCCCGATAATTTTTAGGCACCCTAAATGGAGCTAGAAAATACAAAGTAACCTATAAAATGCAGGAAAATTAAAAAGAGCCCCGGAAATTATGGAATTAATTGAGCAGGATGTTGCCAACATTCTTCAAAACTTGTACTCTCATGCATTATAACCCTTTTTTCTCTGACGAGATTGTGTCTGTTCACTGTGTGAGCTCTGACTATACGGTCCACAAATGTTGTTTCAGGCACTGCTAAGAAATTGTACTTGGAGTAGGACAGAAAATTGATCAGTCCATTTTCTCTGTTCAAACTTAAGAGTAAAGCAGTAAATAGCGTTAATGCTGAAAAGTGAATTAGATTTCTAACATTGTTTCTGCTTTAATAGTTTCTTCCATTTGCTAATAGCCCAGATAATAGCAACTGCCCTTCAATAACATGTGTTGTTTTGTTTGTATCTTCCCTCTGACAGCATCTTTTTAAAACAACATGTTACAGCTCATTCGTGAAGTAGTTATCAATTCTGGGCTTGTTTGTCTCTTCAGGCAAGCTAAGTGTGTCCTTGTTAGCACTGGCTGTCAGGCATTGTGTACCTGCAGGCTGTGCTTAGCCTCCTCCTTTTAAGGGTCTCTCAGTCAATTAAAATTGCAGATACAAATTTCAGGTCCTTTGCAATAGGGCTTTCAAATCGAAATGCCAATTCCATGCTTTGCTGGAAAGCAGAGCTGCACAGGACCAGTGGCGGCAGCTGCATTTTCCTTGTGTTGTCCAAGTGGCAGGCAGGAGCAGGAGCATCCCTGAGATGACCAGGCTCAGTCAGCTTGGAGTCTGAATTCTACAAGCAGGATTATTTTGGTGTCATCTGTTCCAAGCTAACTTACTTATCTCATGTGTACATCCTAAAGCAGACTTTTACCCTCCATGATTTTATTTTATTATTTTTTTTTGGGGGGGGGTCAATTCCAATTTTCTTATTTCCTCATTGTAGTATCTGAACACTCTCTAATAGTGTTCTAGCCAGTTGGTCTATTAGGCCATCTGTAGCTGATTTTCTTTATCATCTTTTCCCAAGCAGAGTGAGTGAAGTAGTGTTTTGATAGGGTTTATGGTGTCTCTGTCTTTGCAGTTCACATTCTGCTCTGTTTCAGAGCTTGAGGCAGCAGGTTACACTGGCTGCAGGAAGTTGATGCATGCAGAACGATCCCCTATTCCTTCATTCATTCCAATGTACTAGATTTGTCTTGAAAATTATAGGTCCTGATTAGCTTATCCATATGCAGAAAAAGTCCCATTGGGCTTTAGGATCTTGTCAAGTACAGTCCATGATGTACAGCATTAGATTTCCTCTGTATGCATAGTCCATGTGTCCTTTGATGATTAATTGACATTCTGTGACTTGGTACTGCCTGGCAAATTTTTTTTCCTTCACTGTCCTGGACTTTCCAGGCTACCCAGTCTGTTTTATGCAAGTATTTTGATACCTAGACTATTAGCAAACTAGGAAAGAGATCATCTACTCCGGGGTTATCTATTCAGTAGTTTTCCCAAGTACGTAGATTGCCCTGAAAATAATGTCTCCTATTTATTCCCATGGAAACTACCAACAGATACAAAGGCTACAATAACACTATTCGGCACTGCAAATTCTCAGCTACAAAACACTGTTTGTCAACGTAGTCACCACCATTATCTCTGCATGTTTGTCAGCAATGAATAAAAGCCTGCATGCCATGCTCATAAAAATCTTGATGGCCAACCAGTACATGGCTTTTCATTCACATCGCTGCCGCCGCTGCTGAAACATAACACACACCATCTCACTGTGCTCACATCCACTGTTTGGTCTCCAGAAACGTCCAGCAGTCATCAGTGAATGTCAATGAGCATCATTTTTGCCGCATAAAGGCATTCAGTGACATACTTTTGCTTCATATGCACTTCCACATGAGACGCCATATTGTCAGACTGCCCCTCTGCTACTGTCTTTCACAATGGCAATAAAATGTAGTGGAATGTTGGTGGAAGGTTCAACTTCTACCGCCATACCACCAACATCCACCTCTGTCTTTGTGGGAAAACACAGAAAAGGGAAGCTTTACTTTTGGAGCAGCCCTCATGTTTAATCTCACATTGTTGATGGTAGAAGTTACAATAATTTATAATTGCAGTTACTGAGTGGTGACAGTTAGATGTTATGCTATAAGAGCCTTTTAGCTACATACTGACTTTTATACTAGTTTATCATCCACATTTCATTCAAATAATAAATCTCATAAAGTTTTAGTTTGGTAGATATAGTCCGCTAGACCAGAAATGTTTGCAGAGGAGTTCTGCTTGATTGTTTCTGATTTGATATCCTTGGCAAAATACAATATGGAAACCAACATTAAATTAAGTTGAATCTAAATTTCTGAAATTAAGAAAATGATTAAATTGAAAATAGGTGCAAATAACTTGTCCTAAATTAAAAAAATATGAACTGGTTTAATTATCAAATATGCTTTTAATGCTTTTGGATAATTTGGGTAGTTAAAGCCCCATGAACTTTTTTTTTCTTTAACTGCCCTATTTCATTCAAGTGAGTATAACTTGAGATTGTTCCTTATTTGGATATCCAAAAAAAAAAAAAAATCCATCTTTTTTTTCTTTTCTTTTCTTTTCTTTTTTTTTAAGTGAAATATCCCAGATTTAATTTTTGTCTTTACAAAAGAGCTTTATGCAACTTCACCTCAAATAGTTCTCTACTAAGTATGTTCTCGAATTCATTTGGATAGCTGCATTCATTGTTCTGTGGCAGATTTTGACACATGTACATAATCCCTGGGCAATGGAGCTCACAGCTCTGTAGAGGGACAAGATCCCTTGCTGTGCATCCCTGGGAAGTACTTTTTTCCCCTTTGCTGCAAGGACGTTTGTGATTGTTCAGCATTTTGTAAGACTATCTTACACTCTCAGTGTACATGCTTCTCACTGACAGATGCTTTGGCTTGCTGGCACTTTTATTCTTTTCAGCTCTCTTCCTTTATTTAAACTTTTCTGAGTGGAGAAGCAAAGTGCTGCTGCAGGGATGCCTGCTTTCCCCATCCTTAGTTGAGCAATCCCTTACATGTTCTATGGGGAAGCAGAGCTCGGCAAGTAGACAAGCATGGGAAAATGTTTCTGGATTGCAAACAGGATGTTTGATAAATTACAGGCTAGCATATTATTTGTGGTACTGTGATTGCGATTAGTCCAGACATCACCCTCATTTCTTCTAAGGTTATTTCCTTGAGATTAAGGAAAGCATAATAGTGTGATAGAGTTGAAGTTTACAGGGAAAGAGGTTAGAACATTCATTACACTTTTCTGTATTTATCTCACTCTTCTTGCAAGACGATTACTTTTAACGCCAAAGTCAGATAGTTGGATGAAAAATGACCCATCTCCTTAGTTCTCCTATCCACCACATCTCATGAAAATTGACCTCTCCATTAGATCAACTGATCAGTGGAGCATAACCCAGGTTTAATGGCCATCAAAGGGAAAACCAATTTAGTTTCAGCTGCTTTGACAGGAGTGCATCTGCAGGACTTTGAACAGACCAATCAGATGTAGGGTTTTTTTTCTGGTTGTTGTGCCAAGTCTTTGCTAAATTTCAGGTAATGATCTCTCACAACTGTCCCTTTATTACTGGTGCTTTGTGCTAAAAATAAGTTCCTGGGAGTTTCACAGGAGGTGCTGTCAAAGCCTGGGCTTATGTGTATGCATGAGCACTATCACGTCACCCTCTTGTGGTACAGATAAAGGATCTATCCTTTCTTCAACCTGCTGAAAGTCTTACACTTCTTTTCAAGTGCCAATGAGGCATCACTGAGCTGAAATAGCACAATTTCCCCAAACTGGAGATTTCGAGATAATGCGATCCATTTTCATCGCATAGTGAGGTTGTGAATAAAATATTTCAGATGCAGTAAATTTTATCATCTACCTCCAGATACATCTACTGCTTTTTGAAATTGATCTTTGCTAATGGGATCAGGTCTTGATCGTATGTTAGAACCGCAGTATTAGAACAGGGGGTAGATTGTTTGGTTTATTTTTTTGGTAGAGAAGTCTTAAGTGCTTAACATGGGTCCTAGAATAGATTCTAGAAACATTCAGACTGGCATTTCTATTAATATATCAAGCTGATACGGATTGGAATTTCCCATTGGGTTTTTGTTCAGCATTACTTGTGATAAATCTGAATATACCCTAACTTGCATCTCCATTCCAGAGTGAGATTTCAATGTAAAGTATTTGTTTTTCACATTAATATCTACTCATAAGAGTTCCTGCCTTTTTCCCTTTGTTTACTCTACTGATGCATCTCTTTGAAATACTCATGTTCATACGGAACTTCTGTGGCACTGAGACAGTACAGATTAAAAAAATCAATTAAAAAAAAACAAAAAAACACTGTTTATAATTCATTTTGGAACTAGTGAAAACACATTCCCTATTCTCATTCCAGGGATATTTGTGTCTTTCTGAACTCAAATCCAATGGAACTCAATGCCATGTGACTGATGCCCATGAGAATAATTTTTATAGGCTTTTAAACACAGAAAATAAGAGAAAATGCTTGGAGGAACTAGTAAATAACAGAAGGAAACATTTTAAGACCGTAAGGTAATGCTTCAAAATTCAGGACTTAAAACAACCTTTTACTGATTAGATATTAAGATGAAAGTTTCATGGGAATATATTATCTATCTATCTCATCACTCACTCCTCCAGTGTTTCTTGTACCCTTAAAAGAAACAGCTGGAACTAGCTAAATTATGTCATTTCATTTGTTTATTATTGTATGAAAGTTTTTTTTCTGTTCAACTGCAACACCAAAAAGTCAGTCTCTCCTTCTCTCTCCCTCCTCGTTTCTTGGCCCAGCGGATGTTTAATTATTTATGCAAGTGGAATATCTCTAACAGAAGAGAAGGAGGGAGTAAAATGGGGAGAAACTGTTTTAGCTTTGCTGGTCTGGAGTTGATCCCAGTCTTGAAATAAAAATCAGCCGTTTTGTATTTGATTATTTACCAGTTAGGGAAGAAGAAAAAAGAGAGAGAGAAAGAGAGAAAAGAGAGAGAAAGAAGTGAAAAATCATGAACCTCTGATAAATAATTCAGACTCCTCCATCTGTGAAAATGTTGGATTTGGCCTAATTTTCCTTATAAACAAAGATCATCATCTGCTCCAGAAAATAAAATCAGCAGAATTTCATTTCTGAAGGGGCATTTTTTCCCTGCCAAAATCCGTTAAGTTTTTCCCTGCACATACACAATTAAAAAGCCAAACCAGAAAACTACTGCAGAAAATCAGACAAGCTACCTTTCATCCCCACTTCTAGTGAATTGACAGCCACTTAGGGCTAAGTTGTTGAAACACATGTCAACAAAAAAGATGTTATTGAACTTTTCCAGGTTCTTCTATTCAGTGCCTAAATCCCTTTTGCAGCAGGTCTTGTATATGGACCACTGACTCAAGAAGGAAACTCCATCTAGAGATGTGATGGAGCTTGAAGAAGCACAAGTAAACTCCGCTTTGGTCCATATTCTGTGTTGCATAGAATGGATATCTCTTTAAAACTTGGAATCGTTTATGTTGACTTTTTTTTCCTCCTGGGAAATTTTTTTTCAGAAAAAATAAAATATCTTCATCAGTTTTTGGCTATGAAATGGCTTATGTCTCATCTCACCTGTACTTCTGAAGTAGAAGTGGTGTGCATCTAACTTCACTAGTCTTTGAGATATATGTTTGCTCAAGGGTGGTAGAATGCTAGCAGAAATTTCCCATGGGAAATTGATGTATGAATAGAAGAAAGGTGTAATGGGCCTTATAATTTTGTGTGTGATCTAGAAAACCATGATGAATCCTAGATGTATGGAATTGAGAAGGACAGGAAAGTTGGAAAGAGGAGAACTTAGGTCTACAACTTAGAAAAATGCAATGAGAAAATACATTTGCAGTAACTCTGAGAAGTCAGAAGGCAGAATACATGTGTTGCTTGTAAGTCCATTAGACCCATGGCAGATGCTTCTTGTGTTTGACTTGTTCCTTTGATTTCACAAAGGTTTGGTGAAAAAAATAAAAATAAAAAATAAAAAGGCAAATTTGATCACAGCTTGTTTGGCAATTATTGTATTCATCTAGGTGTGAAATTTCTGGTAGTAACTTCTCAGGGAGGGTTTGTGGCTAAATTATCATCATTTCTTTCCTAAAACTAAAAAAATGTCAATGAAGGTTGGCACCAGGAAAAAAAAAAAAAAAAGACCACTCCTTTTAGTGTAATTTTTAAATTATGTCAGACCAGTAGAAATTGAAAACAAACTAAAAAACTGACAAGAATAGAATGAATATGGATGTTTTCTTTCAACAGTTACAGTGATCAACTCAACTTTGCAATATTCAAGTTAAATCTAGCTTTTAGTTCCAACAGACAGGTGGGATGATGCCACTCTGAGAGTCACAAATGCACATTTCCACTCGACAGTAGGAAAAAAAGATACTTAGAGCACAAATATAAAGAATTTAGGGGGAAAAAAATAAAAAACATCAAAAAAAAACAGGCCTTGTTGTTTCTCTTCTGGGTTCAACTCCAAAGGACAACCACATTATAAAAAGAAAAATATGTTGACTCTTGGAATGTATCCAGCTTGCTGGACACTTCTCACAAGGCTGAGCTGAGCTGTAACATTGATTTGAAAAAAAAAAAAAAAAAAAAAAAAAAAAACCATGTTACAGTTTTTGATATACTTTAGATGTCTTTAGGAAATGGCCTTTCCACTACGAAGTTGGCATGAGCCATAATGTTTGAAGTCTGTCTAGCCTTTCCTACTTGGGTTGGATGGAATAAAAAAGCATTGGAGCACTCAAAGACGTGCCCATCTTATAGGGCTCATCCAGTGGAAAAAGTTCAGGGTTGAGGCTACATAAAGTCAACCACATATCTACCTATGGGAGGCCTGCGCCTGTCATCTAAAATGGTGGGAAGAAGTGTAGATAGAGGATACGCCACGTTTTTGTGGAGCTCAGCTAGGCCTGCAGTTTGGACCAGTCTTCCCATCCATCAGGTTAGCTTCTGTGCTCCCCTCTTGTCCTGTGGAGCTACAATGTGCATTGTCTGGAGCTGATGGACCACAGAGGAAAGTGTTTATATCGTGTGGGTTAGAGAAACAAACTTGACTGAATTCCCCCCAAAGGGAACTGCACATTCTGAGGCTTTCAAGGTCCTCTTCAAAAGGCTTTTTTTGTTCCCTTCCTATCTTCCTTGCAATCTGAATAACATTTTAAGGAGCAGTGCATAGGATCCAGATAAAACGGGAAAGACTTTCATTTTGGTGCCCTTCCTTCGGAGTAGATTAACCACTGCTTCAGTTTCTTTGATGGGGCAAGAGGAGTGGATGGAGACCTATCTTCCCCCCCTTCTATTGCTGAGCCAGACCTCGCATTGCACAGAAGAAGGAAAGAAAATGATGCTCATTTTCTGAAACAGGGGAGCGAGATGGGAATAACTACACTTTGCAGCTATTTCCAGCCCAAGATTAGCTAAATTCTGGTTGATGACGCTCTGTTAGGCATCAGGGAATCAGGCTGTCCAGCCCTGCACTGCCATAAAATCAGCCTTTTTTGCAGGGACCAACCTCTTTTCATTTAATCAGCAGCCAAGTCCTGGGGAGAAGCTCTATGTGCACACATATACGTGTGTGAGATAGTTATGAAGGACCCGTCTTTGACCTCCTCACTTTCAGCAGAAGGTTATTGTCTTAAATAGCACATCCAGATAACAATTCCCTTTGATCCTCTGAAACTTCAGCAGAGCCACCTGATATAATTTTCATCCCCCTCTCCGACTCCTTGCAATCCGTCTTCCCCACCCACCTCCCCCCAAACATTCAAACACATTATAGCAGGAACTAATTTTGTCTGGACTATTATTAGATCATGAGATCAGGGCAACATAGAGGTCGTAAAATGTTTCATTCTCTCTGAATGGCCATCGTGCCCCTATCAGGTACCATAACGTTAGGTTTGCTTATTGTGCAGATTGCTTGAGTTGCAAATTGCACATTATCCGGCTTAAACACCTGGCATTTACATTCATTATAACCCTGACACCCCCCCTTTATGGCCTCCCGCGAGGGCCTTCCAATTGGTCAGAAGCACAAATGAATGTTTTATGATTATGATGAATAATGTGAGGGGCTGTGGA